>JZKD02S0380589.1:291660-312440 GCA_000966675.3 Picea glauca
AAAGGAGGTTGCCCCCTCGAAGAGGCTTATTATCTGAAATTATCTCTTTTTCAAGGCGTTGAGTACTTTTCCTAAGGTTTTTCTATGCTATATTGATGTTTGGTTCTTAACAGGTTGTGTCCTGTGATAAAGGTATGCATATTTCTACCCTCAAACCCAGGTGGCACGACCTTTTAGTAATCGTTAAACAGTTTGTGACCTGTGAAGGTTGGTATGGCTTGGTTTTTCTGTATCACCTCCGGTTGTTGATGAATTTCATGGGATATCCTTTGAACATGCCACATTACTTCTTGCATAGTCTTTACAAGATGTCCAAGAGATTCAAGCACGAGAAGGATGATAGCAGCCTTTTTCATAACGACTTGATTAAGCTCATCGTCGTCCACCATTTGAGCCTTCATGCCGATAATTGGCAAGCCTTTCTATCCAGAAATGGCTTTTCTAATCCGGATCCTGTTCAAATCGACAAGGCTGTGGTCAGTGAGACTATGGTCGGGCCACCCGTTCCATTCCACATCCTTTTACCCCCTGCCAAACCCTCAGTTTTCCCTGACATTGACCTACCCGAAATCATAACCAACCCATGTACAAAAGACAAGACTGAGGCCGTCAAGAAGCCTGTGAGTAAGAAAGTCAAGGGTAATCCTACTGTCAATAGTAAAGGGAAGAAAAATGCTCGATTGATATCGAGAATTGCCCACAACAAACCTAAACAGAACATTGAACAAAATCCCATAGTCCTGAGCGAGGACTTGGACTCTGATATCAAGCATTTCCTAGCTGAAGAGTACCCCTATTCTCATGGCTTGTGCTCTACGAAACCCTATGACTTTGTCTCTAACTTACCCCCATGCCTCAAAAACGACCCAAATTACCCGGGAATCAAATTGCACAATGAAACCCTTGTTGGCTTAAACAAACCCTCGCCTGTGTTATCAAAGCCCGAGCAACCATCATGTATCCAATGTTACGCTTGGCTAGAGCATTATTACATCGAAATTCCCCTGTTGCAATCAAAGGTCAAAGAATTAGAAGAACATGTGACAGTGCTGGCGAAGGAGAACCACAGGTTACAAGCCAATGAAAAGAAACAAAAAACCACTGGTTCGATTGTCTTCAGGAACGTCGAAGCGGCGATGGCCTTTGTCAATTCCAAGTTTTCATGATCGAAGCCCTTTTTCTTACTACTCAGGTATGAATTTCAATATTAATTTCACTTTGTAAGTTTGTTTGAATTAATATAACGGATTGGGTTTTGTTTTCAAATTATCTCTGTTTGTTTTATGATTCTATTATAGTTTAGACGATCTTGTTGTGGATCCTATACAGTAGATTCATTTTTCTAAAATTAAATGTAGATATGATTTGGTCATGCGATTTCTGTCATGCCCAGTTTAGTATAAGCAATTGATTGGTTTTTGATTTGGTTTGATTTGTTTTTGAATCAATTATGTTTGTTTGTTTTAGGATAGTTGATTTGGTTTGATTTCTATTAGTTTCATTTGTTCCTAATAAACTCAAAAAAACAACCCTGTTGACCTCAATCTACCAGGAACGACTCTGTTTTGTATTGAATCAATATGCTCGTTTGGATTTTGATTACATTCGACCTGTGCAAAAAATCTATTTGCTAAAAATCGTTGTTGATTGATACAATTTTGCATTTTGATTGTGTCAGCCCCAAACTATTTCGATTCGTTCTTTTTTTTATTTGATTTGCAAATGATTGCTGCGTGTTTTGAGTGAGCACAATTGCTTGTATGAGTTGGATTGGTATCGAAAATAGATTTGATTCTTCTCTGTTAGTTTTGATTTTCAAAAACCAATTTTGTCAAGCTTAGATCGACATATTTTGTCTCTGTTGAATTCGTATGAAAAACTCGGCTAATAGTTTTTTTTGAAATTGATTCAAGTGATGATTTCATTGGTTCCCCAACTGTCAATCGATTCTGTCTGCTCTCAGTTGGAAATAACAAACGTTTGATAAATCCCACATATCCTGTTATCGATTGATTAATTCAATTACGATTTCATTTGTTTCGATTTGCATACAAGTTTTGGTTTGATTCGCTCTGTTTGGAATTAGTGATTAAAGATTTGGTTAAATGGGTCGAATATAATTCTTTAAGATTTGAATTAGTTTTGAAGTGATTCTATGCTCAAATTAAACTAGCTACAGAATCGCAAGATTCTGTAGCTAGTCTTAAAATTAGATTTCTATCAATTTTATCAAAAAAATATCCTCTAATATTGTCTATTTTTGTCCTCTTTCAGGTGCATACGAATTAAAATGATCAATTGGGCATGTTGTGGCAGTTTAGGAGATACTTTAGATATGGTTTTGTTTTAGGCTGGTGGCTTGAGTTAGAAATAGAGATTTGGGATATCATCCCCATATTTTTGTAAATTGTTTTGATAATTCCCACAGGGATGTTTTACCCTGTGGGAGGTCTTTAAATACTTGTCATTTTTGTAAGAAACCCATCATCATCACTGTTGGGAGAACTAGACTATGGATTTATGATTCGGATTGAGATGAAAGTTGATGTCTTGTTACAGCTTTCGCTTTCAATATATCCAACTTTTGTTTCAAGTTTTCTTCATATCAGTTTGCAATTAATTATTGACTACTTTAGCTATCATAATTCTTTGCAGGTTGATGTGATTTAGTTTATATGTTATCTATGTCTAATCTCTGTCATCCTTTTTAAAAAGTATATCAATTACTTCGTTTCAGTGTAATGAATAAAGATTTATCTTCTTCATGAATTGAAATGTTCTATACAAATTTGTGCACACAGATTTATTTAGTTGCGACAATTTGTAAATTATAAGATTGCTGTAATTTTTTATGTCTTGTTTGTCCTGTTATATATATTTGAAGAGCACAACAACTTTCCGTTTACGAGAAGCTCGTGGAGATTTGGTGCGGGTTTCCTCCCACTGAACAACTAGATTAATCATTGCATACAGGACAAACCTGAAGCGTTACTTCAGGTCGGTTTTCTTTTGTTATTTAATAGTTAGTTTATTAGTGTCATATAGGTAGTTTAGATAGATATATGTATAGTTCAGATTTATAGTTAAAGTTATTATTTTAGTTGCTTATCTTAGTTAGTTTTTTTGTTTTTTTTTTTGAATTTCTTTCTCATAAAATTATAAAAATCAAAAAACAATGGTGTCGTTGTCTTAGGACAAATTACGAATGACTTTTGCAGGTTTTAATTTAAATCTGTAATTTGTAAATATTGTATATTTGTAGTTGAAGTTGATGTTGTTGGCAATTGAATATTTAATTTTATAGAATTATAGTTATTGTAGTATTAGATAGTAAATTGTATATATTTATAGTTTAGATTTGTTTATTAGTTTGTTTTAATTATTGTTTTCATTTAGATTAGTTCCTTAGTGTAGTTTTCATTTGTTTTATAGGACTTAGATCGGCTAATGGAGCCGCTAAACCCATCAAGATGGGTCATTCCAAATGGCTTGGGTTATTTAGACAACCCCGGACCGGATCCACTCTTTTAGTTGACGGACGGTCGATTTCGCCCATCAACAAATGGTGCTAGAAGGAGGGCCTGAAATTTATTAATGGCACAAGGCGGTCGTAAGACTCCTCCACCACCTAATCGCTCACCTATAGTGACAAGAATTCATTCAAATGACAACATTCCCCCTCAAACAACAACCACATCAAACGACGATCCACGGATCACAGTTGAGCCAGCGATCCCAAATCCTACAGGTGGTGACATACAAGAGATTGTCCGCCAATCCCTTATACGAACACATAGTGCCTTAGCCCATTTGAGTCAACCAAATCGACCTTTGGACCAACCTTTAGATTTCTATGATATCAGAGAACAACTCGGAGGCACTAACCTCATTGTGAACCCTACAGATCCAATTCTCACTCCTGCTGTAGGAGAATCTGGAATACCTCCCTCACCACCTCCATCATCCCCTTCTTCTTCTGAAGGAGATTATTCTGACGAAGGCAGTTCCCCTTCTCATCCTTCCACACCGACTACACCAATGGCCAACCAAAACAATCCTGCCAGACCTTGGCTCAACCAGGATGCAGTAGTTGTACCTAGAGCACAGCATCCCTTACCCAAACATCCAGAGAAGTGGCTTCCCAAGTTTGACCCGGACTCTAAAAAGATCGTTGAAGATCACATTAAAAAATTTATGTTAGCCATTAGACTCCGCAATGTCGAGCATGAAGACGTAGTCTATATTTTGTTCCCCTACACTTTCGAGGGCAATGCATCTACATGGTACTTTGCCCAACAACCCCATACCATCGTGTCTTGGGAAAAGTTTGAATCCTTCTTTTTGGAAAAGTTTGGAGATGGTAAGCCTTCGGAATTCCTAGTCATGGACCTTTCTAGCTTAATAATGAACCCAAAAGAGAAAGTTAAAGACTTTAATCAAAGATTTTTAACAGTTAAAAACCGAATCCCTACAGATTCCATGCCTGTCGAGAATCTCATAATAGCATACTATACTAAAGCACTACATCAAAGTATAGCTATTTGGGTTAAATGATCTAAGAAAGACACATTGTTAGAGGCCTTCGAGGAGGCCAGCTAGATTGAAAAAGACATACTTAGTCTTAAAGACTCTACTAGCAACGAAACGAAAACTAGTTCATCTTCCAAAAAGAAGATCGAAATCCTCCCTAGACCTACTCAAAGTAAAACACAACCTGAAAGCTTTGATTTAGAAAACTTAACTAAAGTCGTTAAAAACTGTCGAATCAAGTTATAGATTTAAAAAAGACGGTCGAAGAAGATTCGTCGAGTAAAGGGCCTTACAATCCCCCATTCAGAAAGCCTTTTCCCACCAACCGACCTAATCCAACGACCGAGTGCCTTAATCTAGAAAGTCTGCAATACGCCCTTCAAACAATTCTAGAAGCCCAGGATAACTTGATGCCTCCTGAGATTCGTGAGGAGGTAGTTGAACAAGAGACAGTTCAAGAAGAAGAGTCTTCTCCAAACATTTTTGGACACTTCTCGGATAGCATATTTCAAGCTAACTTCAAGACAGTACACCCTTACAACACTAGGAGTAAGACATCAAACAAACCTTCTTCCGAAAACACTATGACTTTGCCCTCAAAGAAATCTAAACCAATTGAGACTAAATAGAGTCATGTAAACCCCAACTTAGATTATGATTTAGTTGAAGATCTTAAAAAGTTAAGGGATAACATTTCTGTTTATGAGTTATTAAAATTCCCATTTCTACTACAAAACATGTTGAAAAACATCGCAGAGAATGGAAAAAATGGTAATTCAAGCAATAACAAGGTTGTGCAGAACAAAGTTCCTCATAAGACTTATACCAAGAACGATATTGATCCTCAAGATAAAGGAAGCCTTCCTGTAAATAATGTAGATAAAGTAGCTTTAGAAATTGCGAGTAAAAAGCCACAAACTACCACCCTTAGTACTCGCAGAAATGTACCTCCATTTTTGTTAACTTTTGAAATCTTTAATAGAAACGTGCACAATTGTATGGTAGACTCAGAAGCGTCATCCAATGTAATGTCATGGTCTGTATGTCAGAAGATTAATGCTGAGGTTGAACCATCCACTTTAAAAATCATCCAACTTGATCGAACCAGTGTTAAAGTTGTAGGCGAATTAAGGAACGTGCTTATAAGATTATCGTCCAACCCCAAAGTTCATCAAGTTATTGATATTATTGTTGTGGATATTTTAGAAGTGTATGGTCTGTTTTTAAGCAAGGACTAGTCAGAGCATCTACACGGCTATTTCGTGACATATTGGTCTCACCTATGGCTTCCAGAGAACGACAAGCCTAACAAGATCAAGGTAAATCGTGAATGCTACCTTAAGTTCACGGTCACAGATTTGAACGATCCCAACGAAACATTTACACCTTCTGTTGATTCACCTGAAGTACAAGGGATGGATACCTTTTTCGGCAATTTCATGGCCGAGGCTTCAGCTATCACCAATCTGGAACAGCAGTTCGAGATTGTAGCATACATGCAATCAACAGCTTCTACACAACGGTCTCATGCACCCGATAAAAATCAAATTTGGTCTCTTTATTTTAACGGGTCAAAGTCCAACGAAGGAGTTGGTGCAAGCTACTTTATTATCGATCTGACAGGTAACAAAACATTGATTGCATGTAGGCTAGAATTTGAATGTACTAATAACACTGCAGAATATGAGGCTTTACTGCAAGGTCTCAGAAAATCTTTAGATATGAACATTCAAAACTTGACTGTCTTTGGCGATTCCGAAATCGTGGTTAGATAGGTAAGAGATTCTATCCACTGTCTGTATCCGCATCTTAAAATCTACCAATCCGAGGTATGGAATTTAATGAATAAATTTTCCACTTTCAATATAAATTCTATTCCTAGATTGAATAATTCTAAAGCAGATCTATTAGCTAACATAGCTTCCAAACTCTTTCCTGCAGAAGGCTTGTCCCCAGATGCATTCTCCGTCAAACTGTTGTTTGGACCATCTGTTCCCGACAACATCATGAACTGGAGAGTCTTCGATGACGACCAACAAATTATTAGCTTCTTGCATATGGAAGAAACTTTTCAAGGCGCGGTCATAGACGAATGCACTCACGACGACAATTTGTGCGATTTCACGGTAATACTGGAACCAAGAACTCCTAAATCTTCATCGGACATGGTAAATTCAATCCCTAAGTCTATAGTTAGATTAGATAAATTTTACGATCTTCAAGATAAATTCAAAAAGGCGGTCAACTGTAAAACCAATAGTTCCTCATTATCATATGAAAAAGTAAACTTAGGAACTAATGACAATCCGCAGTGCATTAATTTAGGGTTGGGGTGTTCTCAACAAGAAAAAGATGCATTTATTAAATTGTTTAAAGAATTTAAATACGTCTTCGCGTGGACGTATGATGACCTTAAAACTTTCGACCCTAACATCATACAACACGTCATTCCTATGAAACCCCAAACCTTACCCTTTCAACAAAAATTAAGAAAAATGCACCCTAAGCTCGAACCGACCATTAAAAAAGAATTTAACAAACTCCTGAAGGCTAAGATAATATTCCCTGTTAGGCACACTCAATGGGTTTCTAACCTTGTCCCTGTCCGGAAGAAAAATGGGGAAATCCGACTATGCGTCGATTTTCGAAACCTTAATAAAGCATATGATAAAGACAACTATCCTGTCCCACCCATGGAACAGATCCTTCAACAGGTATCTGGTTCCAAGAGGCTATCCTTATTGGATGGTTTCTTGAGGTACAACCAAGTCTTGATGTCTCCTCCAGACCAACATAAAACTACCTTCCGCACTCCATGGGGCACCTATGCTTATCGAAAAATGCCCTTTGGATTGATTAATGTCGGTGCCACTTTCCAGAGAGCGATGGACATTGCTTTCCGAGGCTTAATCAATCAGTCTGTCATAGTTTACTTAGATGATGTTACTGTATTTTCCAAAAACAAAACCGATCATCTAGCTCATTTAAGAGCTGTTCTACAACGATGTCGTAAATACGGCATTTCCTTAAATCCTAAAAAATCTATATTCACAATAGAACAAAGGAAACTCTTAGGATTTATTGTGTCGAGTGAAGGGATGATTATTGATCCCGAAAGGACTCAAGTCATCTCAAAACTTCCCCCTCCTAAATCCAAAAAGTCTATGCAGTCTTTCTTAGGCTAGATTAACTTTGTGAGAAGATTCGTCCCCAGCTTCTGTAAAATGGTCAAACCTTTGCAGAACCTAATTAAGAAATACGTACAATATCACTGGGGACCCCTAGAAAATCAAGCTTTTAATGTAATAAAAAAGTCCATAATAGACGCTCCTTCTCTCATGAGCTCTGAGTTTTCCTGAGACTTCACACTCTACACTTTTTCTTCTCACCGTTCCTATGCTGCAGTCCTAACTCAAAAGAACGCTGAAAACAATGAAGTACCCATTGCCTTTATGAGCTCTTCTTTCAAAGGCACTGAACTTAATTACCCAATGGTAGATCAGCAAGCCTACGCTATTTTCAAAGCAGTCAAGCACTTCTGGTCTTATCTGTTGAAATCTAGGATGAAAGTTATTGTCCCATACCCAGCCGTCAGGAACCTGTTAGTACAGAAAAAGCTAGGAGAAAAGAGGGCTAACTGGGTCACCTCTTTACAGGAGTACGGCATAGAAATTACCCCAGCTCAGATAGTGAGAGGCCAAGGGTTATGCAAGTTAGTTGTTGATTCAGCAACAGGACAACAAGAAGAAAATGATATGTCAAACCTAGGACAACACGATCAAAATGCAATTTGTTGCACACAAAACTCTGTTAGTCCGTGGTATGACGATATAAAATTTTGTCTTGAACATGGGTCATCCCCCCGTCACCTGGATCCCCCTAAAATAAGAGCGTTAAGATTAAATTCTGCCTCCTTTCATTTGGTTAATGGTGTTCTGTTTCGTCAAAATTTTGATGGCGTACTGATGCGCTGTCTTGAGAAGGATGAAGCAGAAAAAGTCTTGCTAGAATTGCATGCAGGAAAAGTTGGTGGTCATTTTGGTGGTGACACCACTTCCCATAAGGTTTTGAGAGCCGATTATTACTGGCCCACACATTTTAGAGACGCCCATGCCTTGTGTCGTAAGTGTACTATTTGTCAAAAAGCATCAAGGCAGTTACAAAAACCATCCTTTCCTTTGCAGCCCATTTCAGTAGACTCTCCTTTTCAGCAGTGGGGCCTTGATATTATAGGTCCAATCAACCCGCCATCCTCACAACAGCATAATTTTATCATAACAGCCACAAATTACTTTACCCAGTGGTTTGAAGCTGCCGCATTAAGAACTGTGAATACCAGTCAGGTAATTGCCTTTCTAAATTTGAATATTATCACTCGTTTTTGTATCCCTGACTGTTTAGTATTCGATAATGCTTCTTACTTTTCCTCTCTTGAGATGAGCAATTTCTCTTTAGAAAAAGGAATTAAATTGAAATATTCTACTAGCTATTATCCCCAGGGCAATGGATTGGCAGAATCAACAAATAAGAATCTGATTAAAATCATCAAGAGAACGGTGGCTGAAAATCACAAAAATTGGCACAATGCATTGTTAAACGTGCTTTGGGCTGATAGGGTAACACCAAAAACTACTGTAGGTAACTCTCCCTTTTTTCTCGTTTATGGTAGAGAAGCAATTCTGCCACCACACATTCTTCTCCCTTCACTACAATTATCGCAGAAAATACAAGAAGAAGACTGTCCCCCTTTAGAAAACTGAATTAATTCTTTAATGAATCTTGAAGAGGTAAGAGCCCAAGCTAAATGTAAGTTAGATCAACATCAACTATTGGTTAAAATCTGGTTCGAATCTAATTCTGCCTCTGATAGGAATTTCGAAGTGGGTGATCTCATCCTAAAATGGGACAAACCACATGAGGGAAAGGGAGATCACACGGAATTTCAAAACTTATGGCTTGGACCGTTTTTAGTTGTTGAGAAGTTGGGTCCCAGCTCTTTCCAATGGATGAATCTAGAAGGGTAGCCTGACACCTATCCAGTGAATGGCCAATCTCTGAAAAGATATTTTGCTTAATGACATCTCTTTGTATACTATGTACATGTTTTTTCTTTTGTTTGCTTTTCTTTTGATGTTTTGGTTTTGATTTCTCCTTTGCGCTTATCAGTTTTTTCATTTTTGGAAATGCACATACATGTATACTGAGCTATTCGGACAAAGAAAACAAAAAATTCCTTCACTGAAACGACTGCTAAAAAATTGTATAAACATCAATTATATACTTTTAAAATTTACATCTGTGATTGGCAAAAGTTTGTTGTTTGAAAGAAGTTAACTGATTTCGATCTCTGAGTAAATCTTGTCATGGTCATCTATTATCTTTTTATGTCATCCCTATTCCTTAAGGGAATGACTCAGAAGATGTCTCCCTGCCTTAGAAAGTTTGTTCTGTAAATAAACCATCACTGGATCTTAATAAAGGACAATTCTAAAAAATTTTGTTGAGGTCTGTAAAAAAATATGTTAAAATATCGTAATTTTCAGCGTCACCCCGCTCGACTATATATCTTTGAAAAACAAAATAAATCATTAAAAGAGCTGTGGGAAGTGCTTGTAAACCCACCGGGATGCTGAACAGGTCTGCTGGCAGTGGGTAAATGCATGCATGACGCCAAGACAACTTCATCGGGGTACTGAACAGGCCTGCTGGCAGCGAAGCAATGTCGGGTATATGAAAATTCATAAATATGAAACCTCTTGACCTTAAAATGTCCTTTATTCGGATCTGGAATTTCTTAACAGGATACAGATGTTAGAGTGGGTTAAATGGAAACCCTGTCGAGGCTATGGACGCCTGCTAGCAGTAGTGGCTCTGTCAACAGTATTGGAGATTTTATCTTTAATATATCGTGGCTCGCTTGTCTTAAGACTGTTGTCAGTTTTCATCCTTTAAACACTGTTGGAATATTTGGTTAATGATGATGTTTACATGATTTTCTGGTTGTTATTTTTGAGTCAGAATTTTTCTCATTATCCTAATCTGAATTTGTTCTTTTGGCAGAGATAACTGCTTCTACCAGTGTGTCACCATTGTTGGCAGCCAATTCACATTTTTATATTGTCCTTATAAGCGGCCTACACCAGAGTTCCACAAACCTTGATTTTCGTCGCAACCTTCGAATAAAATGACACTATTGTTTTATATGCGTTTGCCCACTTTCCCTTGTTCTTGTTTTCACGACTGCAAGTGTAAAAACTTTGATTTCGAAGTCATATTAAAAACATCACTAGATTGTTATGATCGCTCTTGTTTATATGCTCATTTCGTTTCCAATTTATTTATCGTTATACAATTGACAAGACTCCAAGATCCTTATTCATTTGGCATTCTTTATTTGTTAATATGACTTCATTTTACAAGACTGTGATGATATTCTTTCATTGAGTTTGTGATGCATTGGTTATTTGATTTATATGTTCTTTGATCGATTCCCTTTTTACATTGGTTTCATGAGAACACATTGGTGTTGTGGTTAGACCCTTGGTATAAATCATTTCATACAACACATAGTTCATATAATCAAACCCTTGGTGTGATTTCGAATTATTGCTTTGGTTTTAAAACTATGACTATTTCTCGCGCAAATGTTTGGTCCACGTATCATAAATTTTATCAATTGTTTAAATGGCATAGTTTTTAACCTATGCAATAGTGGTTTGAATCGTTGTATGCGCTGGTGGTTGTACTATGGGGTATGACTGTTTTGCATGGGCTGAAATAGCTCCACCACCTTCACACGTTCTGTCATTAATTCTTTCCCCCTATCTCGGTTCACCTTTTCTAGTTTTTGGGCGAGCCTGTGAGCTATCGACTCTGTGTATACTATGTTTGAACCCTTACCCACTCACCCTGCTCACCGTGTGCTCCTGTCTATGGCATTGGTGATGCGCATAGAGACGAATGGTAGCCAAGCTCTGTTGCTATTCGATAATGCCCGTAAGGATTTAGAAAACAGTGGTTGGCTAGTGTTTATACAGAGGTTCGAGGGTTTCAACCTTTGTGTTGCCCAACAATTCTCCCTCACCTTTGATGAGTGCAGGGATAAAATCGGTGACATACAACTCGAGCTGAATGAGAAATTCATAAGATCTGCTACAGGACTAGCAGCTTCAGGTGAAAGATGATTTAAAAACTCCAAAGTTGACGAGGTGTTGTGGCCTTTGCTATTTGTATCATGAAAGGTTGCGTCCTGTGATAAAGGTATGTCTATTTCTACCCTCAAACCTAGGTGGCATGACCTTTTGGTAATCGTTAAATAGTTTGTGACCTGTGAAGGTCGGTATGGCTTGGTTTTTCTGTATCACCTCCGGTTGTTGATGAATTTCATAGGCTATCCTTTGAACATGCCACATTACTTCTTGCGTAGTCTTTACAAGATGTCTAAGAGATTCAAGCGCGAGAAGGTTGATAGAATCCTTTTTCATCATGGCTTGATTAAGCTCATCATCCTCCACCATTTGAGCCTTCATGGCGATAATTGGAAAGCCTTTCTATCCAAAAATGGCTTTGCTAATCTGGAGCCTGTTCAAATCGACAAGGTTGTGGTCAGTGAGACTATGGTCGGGCCACCTGTGCCATTCCATATCCTTTTACCCCCTGCCAAACCCTCGATTTTCCCTGACATCGACCTACCTGACATCATAACCAACCTGTGTACAAAAGACAAGACTGAGGCCATCAAGAAGCCTGTGAGTAAGAAAGTCAAGGGTAATCCTACTGTCAATAGTAAAGTGAAGAAAAATGCTCGATTGATATCGAGACTTTCCCGGAACAAACCTAAACAGAACATCGACCAAAATCCCATAGTCCTGAGCGAGGACTTGGAGTCCAATATCGAGCATTTCCTAGCTGAAGAGTACCCCTATTCTCATGGCCTGTGCTCTACGAAACCCTATGACTTTGTCTCTAACTCACCCCCGTGCCTCAAAAATGACCCAAATTACTTGGGAATCAAGTTGCACAATGAAACCCTTTTTGGCTTAAACAAACCCTCACTTGTGTTATCAAAGCCCGAGAAACCATAATGTATCCAATGTAACGCTTGGCTAGAGCGTTATTACATCGACGTTCCCCTGTTGCAATCAAAGGTCAAAGCATTAGAAGAACAGGTGATAGTGCTGGCGAAGGAGAACCACAGGTTACAAGCCAGTGAAAAGAAACAAAAAACCATCGGTTCGATTGTCTTAAGGAACGTCGAAGCGACAACGACCTTTGTCAATTCCAAGTTGTCATGATCGAAGCCCTTTTTCTTACTGCTCAAGTATGAATTTCAATATTAATTTTGCTTTGTAAGTTTGTTTGAATTAATATAACGGATTGGGTTTTGTTTTCAAATTAGCTCTGTTCATTTTATGATTCTGTTATAGTTTAGACGATCTTGTTGTGGATCCTGTACAGTAGATTCATTTTGCTAAAATTAAATGTAGATATGATTTGGTTATGCGATTTCTGTCATGCCGAGTTTAGTATAAGCAATTGATTGGTTTTTTATTCGATTTGATTTGTTTTTTAATCAATTATGTTCGTCTGTTTTAGGATAGTCGATTTGGTTTGATTTCGATTAGTTTCGTTTGTTCCTAATAAACTCAAAAAAACAACCCTGTTGACCTCAATCTACCAGGAACGACTATGTTTTGTATTGAATCAATATGCTCATTTGGATTTTGATTACATTCGACCTGTGCAAAAAATCTATTTGCTAAAAATCGTTGTTGATTGATACGATTTTGCATTTCAATTGTGTCGGCCCCAAACTATTTCGATTCTTTCTTTTTTTGATTTGATTTGAAAACGATTGATGCGTGTTTTGAGTGAGTACGATTGCTTGTATGAGTTGGATTGGTATCGAAAATAGATTTGGTGTTGCTCTGTTAGTTTTGATTTTCAAAAAATGATTTTGTCAAGCTCAGATCGACATATTTTGTCTCTGTTGAATTCGTATGAAAAACTCGGCTAATAGTTCGTTTTGAAATTGATTCAAGTGATGATTTCATTGGTTCCCCAA
Source organism: Picea glauca (assembly GCA_000966675.3). Taxonomy (NCBI): domain Eukaryota; kingdom Viridiplantae; phylum Streptophyta; class Pinopsida; order Pinales; family Pinaceae; genus Picea; species Picea glauca. Next base: position 305,255 of record JZKD02S0380589.1, read on the forward strand.
CTGTCAATCGATTTTGTCTACTCTTAGTTGACAATAACAAACGTTTGATAAATCCCACATATCCTGTTATCAATTGATTAATTCAATTACGATTTCATTTGTTTCGATTTGCATACAAGTTTTGGTTTGATTCGCTCTATTTGGAATTAATGATTAAAGATTTGGTTAAATGGGTCGAATATAATTCTTTAAGATTTGAATTAGTTTTGAAGCGATTCTATGCTCAAATTAGACCAGCTACAGAATCGCAAGATTCTGTAGCTAGTCTTAAAATTAGATTTCTGTCAATTTTATCAAAAAAATATCCTCTAATATTGTCTATTCTTGTCCTCTTTCAGGTGCATATGAATTACAATGATCAATTGGGCATGCTGTGGCAGTTTAGAAGATACTTTAGATATGGTTTTGTTTTAGGCTATTAGCTTGAGTCAGAAATAGAGATTTGGGATATCATCCCCAAATTTTTGTAAACTGTTTTGATAATTCCCACAGGGATGTTTTACCCTATGGGAGGTCCTTAAATACTTGACATTTTTGTAAGAAACCCATCATCATCACCGTTGGGAGAACCAGACTATGGATTTATGATTCAGATTGAGACGAAAGTTGATGTCTTGTTACAGCTTTCGCTTTCAATATATCCAACTTTTGTTTCAAGTTTTCTTCATATCAGTTTGCAATTAATTATTGACTACTTTAGCTATCGTAATTCTTTGCAGGTTGATGTGATTTAGTTTATATGTTATCTATGTCCGATCTCTCTCATCCTTTTTAAAAAGTATAGCAATTACTTCGTTTCAGTGTAATGAATAAATATTTATCTTCTTCATGAATTGAAATGTTCTATACAAATTTGTGCACACAGATTTATTTAGTTGCAACAATTTGTAAATTATAAGATTGCTGTAATTTTTTATGTCTTGTTTGTCCTATTATATACATTTGAAGAGCACAACAGCTTTCCATTTACGAGAAGCTCGTGGAGAATTGGTGCGGGTTTCCTCCCACCGAACAGCTAGATTAATCATTGCATACAGGACAAACCTGAAGCGTTACTTCAGGTCAGTTTGATTTTGTTATTTAATAGTTAGTTTATTAGTGTCATATAGGTAGTTTAGATAGATATATGTATAGTTCAGATTTATAGTTAGAGTTATTATTTTAGTTGCTTAGCTTAGTTAGTTTTATTTTATTTTATTTTAATTTCTTTCTCATAAAATTATAAAAATCAAAAAACAATGGTGTCGTTGTCTTAGGACAGATTACGAATGACTTTTGTTGGTTTTCATTTAAATCTGTAATTTGTAAATATTGTATATTTGTAATTGAAGTTGATGCTGTTGGCAATTGAATATTTAATTTTATAGAATTATAGTTATTGTAGTATTAGATAGTAAATTGTATATATTTGTAGTTTAGATTTGTTTATTAGTTTGTTTTAATTATTGTTTTCATTTAGAGTAGTTTCTTAGTGTAGTTTTCATTTGTTTTCTAGGACTTAGATCGACTAACGGAGCCGCTAAACCTGTCAGGGTGGGTCATCCCAAACGGCTTGGATTATTTAGACAACCTCGGACTGGATCCACTCTTTTAGTTGACGGATGGTCGATTTCGCCTGTCAACAAGCAGGGACTTGCAGGATCTTAGGGTAAACACTAGGTTGATGGGGTTTCTCTTGCATCTCAGGGACAGGGATATTATGAAACAATTCTATGGAATTTTTAAAGCATAGCTTATGTTTCATAGGATCATACATGTCTTCCTTAGGCATTGCTTTCTAGATCTGAGGTAAATTATCAGCATCTGTGCCAGTATTTTCCCCTCCTCGAGTGACGATATTAAGGTTGGGAAGTTGTCCCCTAATAAATATCTTTATCTATGAACTGATGAGGTTAGTTCCTCGTTGACGTATCTGATATTCCCATTTTACAATTAGTTATGGGCAGTCTTCAGTTGCGTTCCTATTGGTTCTGTAGTGAGAGAACCATGGCCACCTCAGGTGAGGAAAATCTCTAGCCATGTGGTATTTCTCATCACAGTTGTGGCATCTACTTGGTCCTCTTCTTCTAGTTCTTCCTCCCATAAAGTCTCCTCCGGCTCCACCTCCTTGACCTCTTCCTGGTCCCTGAGGGGGTTCATTCACTCTGAATGATGTTTGATCCAGCCTGTCCGCAAGTGCATCTAATTCTCTACATGGATTCATAGAATGTGTGGTATATGCACAAAAATCATAGTGCATAGTGTTCGGTATTGTTGAATACTTCTAAATAATGGGGCAATGTCTCATCCCATGTCCATGGATTCGACAAATCTCACAATACTCAACTGATGGCATTGTTTGTTTACCTGGAAAATTATGATATGAGGTGGGGTTATGGAATGGTAAATTCATAAATACTTGTATAACTCCTCCCATGGGTCCTAGTAAGGGTCCCATCGGATTATAAGGCATTCCCATTCCCCTCATTCGTAGACATTCTTTCACTAGATGTCCTTCTATGTAACATCTGGTACACCAGACTTGCAGTCGTCTTGGTCTGGGTATCGTCAATTCTTGAATCTTCTTTGTAAGCGATGATATTTTCCCTTGTAGTTGTGCCAAATTTGCATCTGCTAGGGGTCTGGTCACTCTTAGGCTCCCCGGATATCCTTCAATGGCTTCAATTGATTGTTCCAAGGCATCTGTCAAAGAGGCTATCTGTTGTTGCGTCAATAGAATCCATGTCATAGGTAGCAATCCCTGGATATACCATTCTCTTTGATGTTCCTCATGAATTGGATGTGCTAAAATCCCTATAGCATATTTAAACATTTGGTCGTATTATTAGGCTGATTCACTTTCCCTTGTTGAAGTTCACACAACTCAGACAGAGCTTGTTGTTCTGACTGAGGTAGATTAAACTCCGCTATGAACTTTGTTCGTACCTAGTCAAGTGTGAACTCTTGACCTTGCATTCCTGGAACTCCTCACTCAATAGCCTTCATGTACCATTTGAGAGCATGACATCTCAAGGTAGTCTAGAACTCAACCAATTTATTCACATCCGAAGTCCCTCCGGACCTCCAGATTGCTTCACACAAGAACCAATGTTACTCAACATCTTCATCTCCCTTACCCCAAAATTATGGGTACCGAGCAATCGAACCTCCCATGTTACCATCCATTGTTGATCTTACTCATCCTACCAAAATAAAACCTGACAGTCCTATTGCGACCTACCAAGGGATCCCAATATCCTCCTAATACTCACACTTCCTGGTTGTGACTGACTAACTGGTTGTACTGGAACAGAAATAGCATAAGAAGGTAGTATTGAATTTACCACTTGTATAGAAGACACTTGGGGTATGGGTGATTCAGAGATGGTTCCACTAGATTCAAGGTGGGTTTATTTGATCTAGGGGGTCTCATTCTTATCCTCTAGAGCAGTTTCTTTGGCCAGATTCCCAATCTTTCCTAGCATCGGGGTTGAATATTCTCTCTCTTCTTTAAGATCCATGTCATCTTCTTCTTCTTGTGCTTCTATACCTTCTTCTTCTTGTCCGCCCTCCTGGGGACTTCTTTCTCTTTGCGCTTCTCTCTCACTTAATCTTTGACTGGCCAGTATTTCCTGTCTTCTCATCTTTCGCAACTCTTCCATATATCCTTCCTCTACTTCTCTTGGTCCAACTTATTTCCGCAACTTCTCAGACTATTTTTATGGTTTCTTTATCTTACTGCGCCATCACTTCTCAACTATGGCGGCTCTTTTCAAGGCTCGCTCATATCTTGAATCCATTTATTTCTGCTTCCCCATTTGTTACAGAACCCTCTCCCCTCTCTCAGGCCATGAATCCACCCCAACCTAAGCAAGGGTGTTTACGTTGCCATCTCAGTTAGGGACATAGTCATCATGCCCTCCTCCATTAAGAAAACCTTAATCCACAGGGGTATTTATCTCAACAGTCTTCCCCTTGCTTCTTTCTTGAAATCTGCTTCTGCTCGTGAACAATATTGGTGGTTCTCAGTTGCAAACTCGATAATGTATTCTTCTAATGTGGTATTGACCCAAAAATTGATCGATCACATTACCGGATGATCGAATCGATGAAGTGTTGCGATCTTTTATGTATCCCAAGTACAGGTCCTATTGACTCGTTCTTGGAATTCTAGATCTTCTTGGAGCCTATCTATCCAATGGAAAGTTATTTCGGGAACTTAACCCAGAATATCTTGTATTGGTCGCTCGATCTTTCTCAGTAAAAGACTACCTCCCATGTACCTTTCACAGATTTTCCTCTCAGCTCCTCTTCTTTTCATATAAAGGTGTTGCAATTTCTCTCCCACTAGTGGTGAATATCATATATGTGATTCCTCATAAGAATTCTCCCTATAGGTTCCCTTTTAACGCAGGTCCCTCCAACAAAACCATTTTGTTGGCGCGAAATTGATCAAACTAAGGTCCTCAAGTTACCAACAAAAGGTACCGAGTAGTCTAGAGCGCTGGCATTTTCATCTCCTCCGAAGAGAAGAAGTCTCACCCGAAGCATAACCAAGACATAAGAATAGGGAAGGGAAAGGAGAATACTTAGGTGGGTTCCTAGAACCTTCAAGATTCACCATGATCTTGTGCAAGATAGTCTAATCACAGAATAGAGCAGAGAGGATTTTTGTGGGAAATTGGGGGTTATGTTGCCATTTATCGTCCCACCGTGCACATTATGATTAACATGTTTTTGCAGGCATTGTATTACAGGATCGACTGTTGCGTTCTCTTACTGGATCAACTGTTGTGTATGCTCTAATTATTCATGATTATGTAGAAAAACAATTAAAATCATTGGAGCAGCTTGACTAATTTCTTGAGTAAATTTGACAAGCAACATCTTAAATATTCCAGGACTTTAGTGACAATTCTCAGCCACTGGTTATTATGAAAATTTGATAAATCTAAGAAAAATAAGTATGCAAGGGAAACAGGTATAAAAACACAGTCTATTTCTTTGATTTGTTGCATTTGCACTTATTTCTGCATAATATGTTTTTCGCAAATCTCACAGTTTTTATGCAGGATTAGTGCTAAAGATTTTTCAGGTTCAAAGACAAACAAATTTTATGACGAAGTGATATTTTTCAAAACAACATGTTTGCTAAACAACTTGAAGGAGTTGTTACTAAACAGAAGTTGTTACACATCATGACGTTTGCTGTTACACAATGACAACTTGCTATCACACAGAAACTTTTTACGCATCCTGATATTTGTTGTTACACAACACACATTCCCGAAAACACCATTTTGGATTATGACTTCTTACCTCACATTACTCATTCAAAGCATATTAGTCATCCATGTCTTGAAGCCCATTTTCCATTGCCTTATCCTTCAAGACTTCATGCATGCTTACCTTTCTGAGTTGCATACATTCCTTTATCCTTTTTTTCAGTTCATTTTTGGCTTCTTTTTCCCTTCCCGTTTGCCTTACGAACAAAACCATTCAGTTCCCTTTCCATGATTACATTGCCTTGTTTTCCTTGCCCTGCTGATCCACACTGCTTCACTGTGAGTTCTTTCCATTTATAGTCCTACCAAATATTTTTTGTACAAACTCACATTGACTGATGTGGGATTCCTTAAGGCCCACCTTTCAACAAGTCTTTCCCCATCGACCTCAACACCTTATCTGGTATATAGACTAGAATCCATTTTGAGTACCTGGAGGCTTACATGCCTTAATGGCAAGTTCTCTTGCTGACAATCATGGGAATACATCAATGTCCCTTGATCGTCGGATCTTGCAAGTGGCTCGACATCAGCACATCTATTCGCACTTCGCCAGATGTACTCAGGTACCTAGGCACTCATTGACATCAATGGTGAGTTGCCTCACATTGGTTAATGACATTCATCATTGGTCGATAATCCAATGACTTCTTTTCATGCTCGACATCGACACATTCATTCGCATGATTAGAATTGTACCATCAGGTTTCGTAGCGGGTGAAGACTATACACTTTTCATGACTCTATCAACAGTTACAGTAGCATGACTACCACTCTCTGAGAGTACTGCAGTTCCACTTTCATACTTTCTCTTTTCCATGGTGCATTCAACAACAATTCAGATCCCTCCACTTCACATTCTATGATCCAGCAGACAGCAGTCACAGCTACAGCAGCAGTCACTTTCCATATGATCTTATAGCAGTGACATCTTCCATTATCTAACAGTCGCATCAACCATATTCCTATTGCATATTTCATCAACATTTTGGGTAAGTGGAGGTATGTTATTTTCTACACTTTAATCATGTAATTCCTCAAACTGCTAGCAATGAATAATTTGGAAAAATCCCTCATTCAGTTCCTTTCCTCTTTCACTTTTACAACTTATGCCACGTTGCATGAGGACATGCAACAAGTTCAGTTGGGGGGTACGAGACCTTATTCACTATCATCACTCCATTTTTCCACGACCATCATTCCATTTTTTCGTCTCATTTACCATTTATGAACATTTCTTTTCCAACATTTATTTTCCAATGATACTTTGTTGCACTTTAATTCATAAGCACTGATATACATATTGGCAAGATTCACACATATACAAAAACAAAAAAGTGATTTCTTATACTCAGTGATGTTTTCCTTATGCACATTGATATCATACATTTTCCAGTAAAAATATGGGCAAATTATTATCATAACAGCAAGAGAACAAATAACGAAATGAATGTTGTTAACATAAGAATCAACATTCTTTATATTCATGGTTGTCACACAAGAACCAACCATAAGAAAATATCAGTTGTTACTGGAAACTAAAATGGGTAAATTATTATCATAACAGCAAGAGAACAAGTAACGAAATGAATGTTGTTAACACAAGAACCAACATTCTTTATATTCATGGTTGTCACACAAGAACCAACCATAAGAAAATATCAGTTGTTACTTATCTAAAACCCATCTTGGAAACATTCATTATCATCACCCAAAGCCAACATTCAGATGCCAAAATTTCTTGAGAAGATCCATGCATGGTTGCATGAGGACACACAACAAGTTAAGTTGGGGGGTATGTTGGGGTTCAGAAATGTCCTATTCTCATCCACCTTTCCCTTCACCATTCTTCACATTTCATCGCCCCATTAACCTTTCATGATATCATTTCCATAAATATACTTGGGTTTCACCTTATTGTT
>JZKD02S0380589.1:345197-356642 GCA_000966675.3 Picea glauca
TAGTGGATCTATAATAATGAGATGGTTATCTTATCTTCAAGGCTCTCATGTATAAAAGAGAGTGCTCTCTCTTCATGAGGGGGGAATTAGATTATTAAATTAGGATGTAATTAGAGTTAGAGTAGTCATTAGGATTGAAAAGAGAAAGGGATTCTTAGCTTTGACTCATATTATTTCATTGTTATGCTTTCATGATTGTCATTTGATTACTGTTATGTAATTCAAGATATCTTTATTGTGTGATCTCACATATGTTATTTGTTGTTAACTCTTCACATGTTGTATTGCTTTTCCTTTATGCAATTTCCTGCTTTCCTAGATTAGTTTCATTTCAGAAATTTAGATTAGATTACTTCTACTTCAGTCCTGCATATATAGTTTGTGTGATTCGTAAGCCTATGAACCTCATATTGTCAAATTAAATGGTTGGGCAAATAATACAACAGAATTAAACAACAATATTTCCACCTAAGATTCCCCAAAACTGCATACAAATTACATTCACAAAACCTCTAATTTGTCTGCGCCTCTATCTCATCTAAATCAGCTAACCCATCTAACCCTTTATAATCGTATGCATCTCATACATATAGGCTAAGTGGAATCTTATGTTTTTGGTCTCACATGATTTCTTGTTCTGTTATAATTGATTTTTCCACGTTGGTGTTGCACTGTCCCTTTCCACAACCGATTTTTGTTTCTTTTACTTGCTCCACTTTCCATCTTAATTTGTAGCTTGCACAACTCGTGTTAAACCAAAATTGGGACTGTAGTCCTTCTTGGGAAGCTTCAAATCCAAAAACCAAGGGCCCAACAACAGTGGATGCAGTCGATGTAGATATGACAGAGGAGCCACCTCCACCCACCCCAATTCGATTTGTAGACAAGCACCTTCTTTTCATCTTCGAGCTGCAAAAAAAAATGGATGACCAAGCACATATTCAGAACTTCCTGAGACATCGCCTAGACTATTGAAATTACTAAGACAACTGAGAGGGGGGGGGGTGAATCAGTTGTTACTGTGCTTAAAAAAATTTAAGTCAATTAAAATTTAAGTTGTTACATCATCTATAGTTGAGCACCAACTCAATGTGAGGCTACTACCTTTGTTTTACAAGATCCAACTTGTTTGAGAGCACCAACTCTCTGGTTTCTCTAGCACCCACTAGAAGGAAGCACCAACTCCTTGAGTGTTCCAGCACTGACTGGATGGAATCACCTACTTCCACTTATACAAGAACCAACTTGCACACAGAAAACTCTTTGTTTTCCCAAGCACCACCCTGCCACCCTTTTTTTCTAGCCACAACTGGATGGAAGCTACAACTCCCAATATTCAAGCATCAAATCGAATATCAAAGAACCACAGTCCTCCCTAGCACCACCCTACCTCCCTGATTATAAATAAATGACTAAATAACCAACAATACAAATATATCAATTCTTACAACTTCTTCATTGTTCTGCAATTCCTTCCGCTCTGTTCATACTTGTCTTGACTTGCTATCTCTTTCTTTATGTTCTTTATATGTCCTTCTCATGCTTCTTTGATATGTGCACATTCTTCTCTCTTCACCTTTTCTATTCTATTCAGCTTATGTTCCTTATCTCTGAGCTTTCTTCACACTGTGCATACTGTAATTTTACCTTTATTCAGTTCAACTCATTTTTCTGTCAGAACAACTACACTTACACAGTCGCTGCATCTCTCATTTTATACACACTAGTCTCATCAGTTACACCTTGAATCTCCTTGGGAAAAGACAAAAACATCTCAGCAACTGAATCACCAACCGATCAAGAACCATGATTCGATTTTCTGCTCACTGAATCGTAACTAAACATTTAATCATAAATCTCATGAACAGTAGCCCTTCGATCAGATTTTGAATTAACAAGAACCATTGGATTAAATCCGCAAGGTCTTGCATTTATCCCATATGCCCACTGGCTGTGACCACGGGCCTAATCAAAATGTGTTTCGCATTTCGCATTTCAGCAATCCTGTGTCGAAGGGTCTTGACACTCCAAGTTATGATCCCCGAAATGGAGCTTAGCTTCGTGCTAGCTCCTCCATCTCATATGACTATCGGCAGTGAAAACGGCCTATGCCAAAAGGTGTTTCGCAAATTCACATATCGACGTTCCTGTGATGAAAGGTCTCTACACTCCATGTCACAAACTCTAAAATGGAGCTAGGCTTCTCTAGCTCTTCTCTCCAGCTCTCAACGATGTGACCATGAGATAATACCACTGGCTAGTCCTTTGGGCGCTTCTTTCTTCAGATCAATGATCCAGAACTTTGATGATTCGACGGTCTAGATCTTTTCGTGATTTTTCATATTGCGATTTCGAAGTGTAAGAGCACCTCCTTCCTTTGGCTTTCCAATCAGCGAAAATCTAATCTATCATCACATGTCTTCTAGATCCAATGACTGAGATTATATCATGATTTAGCAACTTCACGGGCCTTCGTCATGCCTAGTCAACGGTCCATGATCTCCCTTTGATCAATGACTCATATTAAATCATGGTTTCTCATTTTGCGATTTCAAAGCATAAAGTACCTCCTTTCTTTGAATTTCTAGTCAGTGAAATGCCAATCACTCACCATGTGTCCTACTTGAAGATGGACGGTCCTCCTTCTTTCAGGATTTTGTAGGCCCGCTTCATCTTGTACGTAAAGATCATGCTCCTTCTTATGGATCCAACGATGGTCAGTCTTCGAGCTCATATATAATACCTGATATATGTTCTCTTCTACTGTGCATTACTCCTATCTGAATTCAGATCTGACGGTCATCAGGAATTCTGAATGAGATCCAACGACCATCGTTTCTCTTCATAGTTGATCTTGCCATTGACATACTATCATTGCTTTGTTGATCATGCTGATCTTTGCCATCAATGACAAAAATGCATACTCTGCCTCTGTCTGAGAACATGCCAACAATCTCCCCCTTTGTCATTGATGGCAACTCCTTGAAGAACATCCAACTTGACCATCCTTGTAATTACCACACCAACCCATTGAAGAACATCCACTGAGATTATATCATGATTTCGCAACTTCACAAGCCTTTGTCATGTCTGATCAACGATCTACGATATCCCTTTGATCAATGACTCAGATTAAATTGTGGTTTCGCATTTCACAATTTCAAAGGATAGAGAACCTCCTTTCTTTGACTTTCCAGTCAGTGAAATTCCAATCGCTCGCCATGTGTCCTACTTGAAGATGGATGGTCCTCCTGTTTTTGAGATTTTGTAAGCCTGCTTCATCTTGTACGTAAAGATTTTTCTCCTTGTTATGGATCCAATGACGGTCGGTCTTCGAGCTCAGATATAATGCCTGAGATCTATTCTCTTCTACTATGCATTACTCCTATCTGAATTCATATCTAATGGTCATTGGGGATTCTGAATGAGATCCAAATATCATCATTTCTCTTCATAGTTGATATTTCCATTGCCATACTATCATCGCTCTGTTTATCGTGTTGATCTTTGCCATCAAAGACAAACACGCATACTCTGCCTCTGTCTGAGAACATGCCAACAATCTCCCCCTTTGTCATTGATGGAAACCCCTTGAAGAACATCCAACTTGACCATCCTTGTAATTACCACAACAACCCCTTGAAGAACATCCAACTTCTTTACCATCCTTTCTCCCCCTTTGACATCAATGTCAAAGAAGAAACACGCTCCCCCTAAGCTGTTGTAGTACATGTCGAGGGTATCAGATATTCAACCAACACAAACTCCCCCTGACAAGATGGACCCTCTTAGTTTGACAGTGAGATCACGCCCAACTTTTGGTGAAGATATCCAAAAGGTGTCTCTACTAACGGTTTAGTAAATATATCATCTATCTATTCTGTGGAAGGTATATAATTCACCTGAACAATTCTGTTTGTAACTTGTTCTCTGAGAAAATGGTATTTTATTGGTATGTGATTAGATTTTGAATGAAGTACAGGATTCTTAGAGAGACTGATGGCCCTGGTGTTATCACAACGAAGTGAAATGGGATCAGTGTAAGTTACCTTCAAATCTGCAAGAGTTTGTATCATCCATAAAAAAAAATTGCAACAAGTAGCCATGGCAATGTATTCTGCCTCTGTAGTTGATAATGAAATGGATCCTTGCTTTTTACTAAGCCATGCTACTAATGAGTCACCCAGGAAGAATGCTCCTCCACTGGTGATTTTTCTCTCATCAACACAGTTTTCCCAATCAACATTTGAATAAGTAATTAACTAAAAGTTCTGATTTCTGGGATACCACAGACCGCAATTCATTGTGCCCTTCAAGTACTTGAATATTCTTGTTACCGCTACTAGATGACTTTGTTTAGGAGCAGACTGATAGTGACCTATCATTCCAACAGCTTGCATTATATCAGGATGAGAAGTTGTGATGTACAAAAGACTACCTATCATTGATCAGTATGTCCTTTGATCAACATCGGGTGAAATATCATCTTTAATGAGATTGCAACCAACCACCATAGGTGTACTAATAGGAGAAGAATCTTCCATCTAAAATTTCTTCAACATCTCTTTAAAATATTTTTCTTGTGAAATAAATATTCCTGCAGAACTCTATTTAACTTGTAAGCCAAGAAAGTATGATAGTTCTCCTATCATGGACATATCAAACTCTGTTTGCATAGAGTTAGAAAACCACTAGACAGAGGATTCATTAGTATAGCCAAAAATAATATCATCTACATAAACCAAAACAGCTAGTAAATTATCACCTTCAAACTTAATGTAGATATTGTTGTCAACAATACCTTTCTTGAATCCTTTGTCTTGTAAGAATTTTTCTAGTCTATAATACCAAGCTCGTGGTGCTTGTTTCAGTCCATATAGAGTCTTCTTCATCTTACAAACATAGTTAGGATTATCTGTCAATGTGAATCCTTCACGTTGCTCCATATATACTTCTTCCTCTAGGTCTCCATTAAGAAATTCTGACTTAACATCCATCTGATACACTTTAAAGTTCTTATGACATGAATATGCAAGAAACATTCTGATAACTTCCAATCTTGCCACTGGTGCAAAAGTTTCATCAAAATCTTGACCTTCAACTTGTGCATACCCTTTACAGACCAATTTGGATTTATTTCTAACGAATTGTCCTTTTTCATTCATTTTATTTTTGAACACCCATTTGGAACCTATTACATTCTTGTCTTCAGGTCTAGGAACAAGCTCCCAAGTATTTTTCTTCTCAGTCTGATCAAGCTCTTCATTCATAGCTCTAATCTAATCATCATGCTGGCTGGCTTCATAAAAAAAATTTGGTTCAATCATAGATAAAAAGGAAACATGAGATTTTTCTGAGTCTTTAATCAATTTCCTTCTTGTCTGAACTCCTTTATTTATATCTCCAATTATCTCATTTTCAGGATGATTCTTTCTAGCAATTCTGAGAGGTGATTTTTCTTCTTTCTGTTGATTTGTGTCAACTAGAGTATTAGTATCTTCATCTGATTCATATTCTTCTCTTTCTGATCCTTGGACATGTTTATCTTCGTTTTCAATTATATATTTTGTGCTTGGTTCAAAACTTCTTACATTTCATACCGAGATTTCTTCATCCACTTTATGTCGATACGATTAACCAATTTATGAAGCCTCTTATTGTAGCATTTGTAACCTTTACTGCTTGTAGAATACCCTAAGAATATACCTTCATCAACCCTATCATCATATTTGCCAATATTTTCATCATTATTCTTGATATAACATTTAATCCCAAAGACTTTAAAATGTTTGATTGAAGCAGGTCTTCCAAACCATAATTCATAAGGAGTCTTGTCATTGTTTGGCCTGAGATGAGCTTTGTTCAGGATATGAACAGTTGTATGTATTTCTTCCACCCAATATTTCTGAGGTATATTCCTTTAATTCATCATTGATCTTTCCATTTGTTGTACTGATCTATTCTGCCTCTCAACAACTCCATTTTGCTGTGGAGTCCTTAGAATTATGTACTCTCTTTTGATTCCATGTTTATCACAGAACTCTTTGAAGTTCCATGAGTTAAATTCTCCTCCTCTATCAAACCTCACTGCCTTCAATCTTATTCCTGTTTGATTCTCGATCAGAGCCTTAAACGCTTTGAATTTTTCAAATGCTTCAGATTTTTCCTTCAAAAAGGTAACCCATGTTAGTCTAGAATAATCATCAATAATCAACATAAAATATTTTTTCTTTTCCTGTACCTTCTTTTCTTGATGGTCCACTTAAATCCATATGTACTAACTGGAGAGGTTTTTCTGTTGAAGGAAAGTTTTTAGATTTGAACTGTGTTTGAGTAAGATTTCTATCTGGCATGGTTTACAAACAGAATCATATGTCTTTGATATCTTTGGAAGATCCTTTACTGCCCCACTGTTTCTGAGCTTGATTATATGATAAAAAATTAAGTGTCCAAGTCTCCTATGCCATAGCCAACTTTCATCATACTTCCTTAAGTGGCATTCTTCTTTTTCTTCTTTTAACATATAGACATTGTTTTATGTTCTGATTCCTTTTGCAACCAACTGTCCTGGATTCACAAACTTTATTTTACAATCTTTAGAAGTAAAAACCACTTCACATCCTCGATCACAGACTTAACTGACACTAAGAAGATTATGTTTTAGACCATCTACAAATAACACATCTTGAGATTTTCCTTTTCCATTACTCAGACTTACCATTCCCTTACCTTTTATTTTTCTTGGTGCATCGTTTTCAGAAATTACATTTCCTGATTTGTTTTCACTTAGAGTTAGAAACTTAATTTTGTCTCCAGTGATATGTTTGCAACATCCACTAAAAATATACCAGGGATTCTTTTGCTTTTGGGCTGATAACACTACTCCACACTTGTCATCTTTTTTCTTCTTCCAAACCTTGAAATTTTCAGCAGTGGACCTTCAGATCTGGATTATAATTTCTTAAGCGACAATCTGTGGCTTTATGTCCATAGTTATGACAGACATAACATTCTAGTTCACTAAATAACAGGCTGTAACGATTGTTATGATCATAATTGTTATTATGTTTGTTACTTGGTTGTCTCAATCTTTGTTGTGGTAGATAATTATTCCTTGGATAACTTGTTTTCTCATATCTACATCTTAAAGAACAAGTTATAACTTTGTGACCAAAGTTAGAACAGAAAAAACAATATCCATAGAAAAGACTTTTGTACCTAGGAAAAGACTGTCTTCTCTGAGTGGATCGATTTCTTTCATGTTGATAGTTTCTCTGATCAGTTCTAGTATCTTTTCCTTCATTCCTTCTTGGGGGATGATTTTCTTTCTTTGTTTTTGCAGAATGGTTGTTGTCAATGATTGTAGATTTACCAAACTTGATGTATTCCATATTACTTGGATGATCACTACTTGATCCTTCTTCATACCCCAAGCCAGATTTCAACTTTGGATTCCTTTGATGATTTAGAATGGAAGTTAGTTCTTCTGAGGCTTTAATACTTGGCAGGTTTTGGTGATATAATACCTTAAACTTCTCCATTTCCTTTCTGGTTTTTACTATCTCTTCTTCTAAGGCTTCACACCTCTCTTTCTTCTCTGAAAAATGTTGTTTTAGTATGTCTTCTATTTTCTTTGCCTCTTCTAAATCCACTTTTAGTAGAGAAAAATTTTCATCAGGTTTTTCAGCATTCATTTTAAACTACATCAACAACTGTTTTTGTTTTCTCTTCTTACATCTGCGTCTGACAATCTCTTCCAAAGAACTGATTAATTCACCTTCCATATCCACCACAACTTCTTCATTATCCATTTCACCTCCTGTGTGTTCATCATCAAGATATACCATAGCCATAAGCATAAAATAATTCACTTTGTCTTCACATGATGAATCACTATCTATGTCTTCTGAGGAGTTTTCATTGTTTGCACACAAACTTTTCTTTTTACTATATTTCTTGAATTTGTACTTCTTTTCATCATCAGATTTCTTGTCCTTTTTTTGGTGGGGACACTTAGATGCAAAGTGACCTATCTTACCATAGTTAAATCATTTGAAGGGAAGCTTGCCTTGATATTTTCCCGATCCTTTCTTTAACCTTCTCACAAATTTTGCCTCAATATCATCTAAATCTGAATCAGTATTCTTGTATGGTTTAAAAGATGCTTCTCTAGTAATGGATTTATCTTTGTTGATTCTCACTTCATATGCAGTTAGTGTTCCTAGGAGTTGATCAATGGACAGGGTCTTAATATCATTTAGTTCTTCTATTGGAGAAACTTTTGGATTAAATTTATCAAGCAGAGATCTTAAAATCTTCTAAACCAAAAATGATTCTTCAATCTTCTCACCAAGACCCTTCATGGCATTCACAAGTTCTTCAACTCTTAAAAAATACTTGCTAACTATTTCATCTTCATTCATCTTTAGTTGTTCAAACTTCAATCTATATGTTTGAAGTTTGGCATCTTTTACTTTCTCATTTCCTTCATAGCTGCTAACAAGTTTATCCCACATAGCTTTAGCAGTTTCAAGACACATCACCTTTACAAACTCAGCTTCAGCAAGTCCATTCAAGATAGCATTCATTTGTTTATAATTAAATCTAAACACTAACTCATCATCCTTGGAGGTTAGCACAACAGGCTTTGTATATCCAGTCTCTACTACATCCCAAACATCAGCACCTAAGGCCATTAAGTATGTTCTCATTCTAACCTTCCAGAAGGAAAAATTTGTTCCATCAAACAGAGGAGGCTTAGTGGCTTAAGTCCCTTCATGACTTGTCATGTTTAAGCTTACAGATCTACCTTTGTATAAAAGGAACCCGCTCTGATACCAATTGTTGAAATTACTAAGACAACTGAGAGGAGGGGTGAATCATTTGTTACTGTGCTTAAATTTTTTTAAGTCAATTAAACCATTTTTAATATTTCTCCAAGTGACCATCAATATTATACAACATATGAACAACATAAATAATGAGCATTAGTCACACATAATATATACACAAAGACATATTTTCACGAGGAAACCCATAAAGGGAGAAAACCTCTTCTTCTTCGAAATGATGGGCAGTCTTTTAAGTTCTGTACATCATCTATAGTTGAGCACCAACTCAATGTGAGGCTACTACCTCTGTTTTACAAGATCCAACTTGTTTGAGAGAACCAAATCTCTGGTTTCTCTAGCACCCACTAGAAAGAAGCACCAACTCCCTGAGTATTCCAGCACCGACTGGATGGAATCACCTACTTCCACTTATACAAGCACCAACTTGCATATAGAAAAATCTGTGTTTTCCCAAGCACCACCCTACCACCCTATTTTCTAGCCATAACTAGATGGAAGCTAAAACTCCCAATATTCAAGAATCAAATTGAATATCATAGAACCATAGTCCTCCCTAGCACCACCCTACCTCTATAATTATAAATAAATGACTGAATAACCAACAATACAGATATATCAATTCTTATCACTTCTTCACTATTTTGCAATTCCTTCTGCTCTGTTCATACTTGGCTTGACTTGTTGTCTCTTTCTTTCTATTCTTTCTCTATCCTTCTCATGCTTCTTTGATATGTGCACATTCTTCTCTCTTCACATTTTCTGTTCTGTTCAGCTTATGTTCCTTATCTTTGAGATTTCTTCACACTGTGCATATTGTAATTTTACGTTTCTACAGTTCAACTCATTTTTCAGTTAGAACAACCACACTTACATAGTCGCTCCATATCTCCTTTTATACACACTAGCCTCGTCAGTTACACCTCGAATCTCCTTGGGAAAAGACAAAAATGTCTCAGCAACTGAATCGCCAACCGATTAAGAACCATGATTCGATTTTCTTCTAACTGAATCATAACTGAATAGTTAATCGTAAAGATCAACAATATCCCTTCGATTAGATTTTGAATTAACAAGCACTGTTGGATCAAATTCGCAAGGTCTTGCGTTTATCGAATATGCCCACTGGCTGTGACCATGGGCCTGATCAAAATGAATTTCACATTTTTCATTTCGACAATCCTGTGTCGAAGGGTCTCGACACTCCAAGTTACAATCCCTGAAATGGAGCTTAGCTTCGTGCTAGCTCCTCTCTCTCATATGACTATCGGCAGTGACCATAGCCTACACCAAAAGGCATTTCGCAAATTCGCATATCGGCATTCCTATGATGAAAGGTATCGACACTCCATGTCGCAAACTCCGAAATGGAGCTAGGCTTCTCTAGCTCTTCTCTCCAGATCTCGACGATGTGACCATGAGATAAGACCACTGGCTAGTCCTTTGTATGCTTCTTTATTCAGATCAACGGTCTAGAACTTTGATGATTCGATGGTCCATATCTTTTCATGATTTTGCATATTGCGAGTTCGAAGTGTAAGAGCACCTCCTTCCTTTGACTTTCCAGTCAGCGAAAATTTGATCCATCATCACGTGTCTTCCAGATCCAACGACTGATATTATATCATGATTTCACAACTTCACGAGATTTTGTCATGCCTGATCAACGATCCACGATCTCCCTTTGATCAATGTTCGCGCTCGAATCGTCACCGGGTGAGCAAAAATGGGAGCGCTGGCATGTCCTGTTGGGCTTGGCAGGGAAAAACAGGATGTTGTGGAGCAAAAAGGGTTAACAGAAACAAAAACAAACTACAGTCTAACTACAAACTGAAAGCAAATAACAATATGACAATAAAAAAAGAACATTAAACATCAGACAAAGGTGTCATCAATGGTTTCAGGTAGGTGCTTTATTGAAACCAGAGCACACGCAGAAGAGAGGGACTAGGGGTTCCTTCTCCCTCCAGCGGAAGGCTCTTTGGGGCCCTCAACACAATGCTTTCCTTACAAAATGAACAAAACTGAACTGAGTGATGAAAGAACTCTGAGTTACACTACTGATGAATTGTTTGTCAAAGACTGAGCTTTGAATCATCTGGACAGCGTAACGATGCTTCGAATTCCCTGCTAAAACAGTGAGTCTTCACGGCTATTTATAGCATTTTTCCAGGCGGTCATGTAACCAACTTCCGGTGTGAACACGAACCTGTTTAGGGTTCACTTAGGTCATTAATTCTCCAAATTTGCAGAGCCGGCCCTGATTCGAGAGTCAAATCATCTTGGGGGCTGGTCCATAGGCGGTCGGGAGGCCGACTTATGCAATTAATGCGTCGTATTAGCAGATGCGTGGGTTTTTGTGTTGACAGACGCGTGTCGAGTGTGCATGTGCTAGTAACACGTTTTTGTCCCGCGCATATGTGCGCGCATCAACCTGCTGTAAAGAACCATTCAATTTTTGGTTACTTTGTATAGTTTTTTACCCTTCTAGAATGCTGTGAACTTAATTCAGTGCCATGAATGACTTCATTGTTGTTTTGATGATGTGGAGTTCTTGTCGCCATGTGCAGACGAAATTTCAGTGATAACAGATGCC
>JZKD02S0380589.1:385966-417598 GCA_000966675.3 Picea glauca
AGGGTACAGGTTGAGGTACATGTTGGTGCATGTTCCATGCCCTTTTTTATGGTACAGGTTGATTACAGGTTGTTTGGTACAGGGTGTTACAGGTTGTTTGGTGCAGGTTGATTGGTACATGTTTACAACAGTATATCTCACAGTGATAGTGTGACAGTGGTTCCATCATTCTACTTCTACGACATGGTGGTTGGATGGGGAAAGGACAGGTGGTTGTAGCCACCTTCCGGTTGTATCCAGAGAACATTGGGGGTTGTAGCCTCCTTTTGGTTGTAGCCAGAGAATTGGGGATTTGGAGCTTCCCTTAGGTTGTAGCCTGAGAAACTAGGGGGTTGGAACCTCCTTCTAGTTGCAGCTAGAAAACAAAGGAAGTTGGTGCTTCCAATGAATGTTATTCTTAAAGACATATAAGAAAACTCATTCTGTATTTTTCTCCTGCTTTGGGTTTCCACGTAAAAACATTGGTGTACTGTGTATGTGTATGATTGCTCATTTGTTCATTGTTTATTTAATCTAAAACTATTTGATGATAATGCTAAATTGATATAAAACTTGCATTTTATGGTTAAAAATGATTAAATTGTTCTATTATTGATTCACCCCCCTCTCAGTAATCCAACAATCGCCATGATTTTAATGGATTCATAGCCACAAGAATATACACTATGGATTTATAAATTATAATAGCAACATAGCCATAGACCAATATATTGTGGATCTTATGTGACAACACCACTCCATTAATTTCCATCACAGCCTGGGGAAATAAATATTCAAAGGAAGTTCCCCAGGGTCTCCATCTCGTCCTTGATTCTGAAGTACGATTATAACTATGTGAATAAATGTCTTGACGCCAAACATGGTATAAACCACTTGATTACTGGTCATTGATGTATACCGTTAACAAGTGTGAGGGAAGTCACCATTAATCCCAATGACCCCCAAGGTACTCTAGTACATTACTTCAAATGTGAATTAATGAGTTGAAGCCGAACATCCGATGAAATCTTGTTATCAAAGGTCAATGATGTAAACCCCCTGTCAAAAGAGAGGAAACCTAGATAATGATTTGGCATCGATAGGAAGTGATTCATCACAGGATGGACTTGATGTATCCCCTATTATAGGAATAGGGGCAGACCCAGCGTTCAACGCACCAACAAAGCCCTAACTACTGGCCCTTTTGGCAACACCTGCAAAGCATATGAAGTCTCACCCGAGGTAGAGGCAAGTGTGGTTGCAGGACTCAGGTGTCTGCAACCTTAGTTGGGACACAGATCTGTGATTCTAACACTTAGCAAACACTTTATCATAGATCATTCATCAGTATTTAACCCTCATGGAACTCCACAGATGGCGTAGAGTGCCGCAACATTCACTTAGATCTAGGTTAAGTTAGCACTTAGCAACAAAAAAATAGGTCTAGCACTCAACACTTTCATATATGTTAGATCTACATCCATACATCTAAGAAGAACAAAAAAAAGTAGATCTATCTAAGTATATCATAGCAAAGCACATAGCATAATCATATCAAAGCACAACACATGTAAAGAGACAAACACATTAGATCAAGGCACCAAGCACAACACACAAGTTTACCATGGTCCACCCCCACCCTGGGGCTACGTCCACGAAGTCTTCTTCTTCTTTATTAGATTTGGTCAATCTGATTACAACATAGAGCTTAAAATTGTACTCCTCATAGGACAGGAGATCTGCACGCACCTTGCCAAATCCTCCTTCCCCAAGTAGATCTAGCATAGAGCCTTCTTACAATCCGTGCACTCAACACTTACAGCACTTGCACTCAACTCTGCAAGTCGGTCACACAGTATACACACAACCTTTACTAGAACTTAGCTTATTTGCCTCTTTTACATTGCCCAACTACTTATTTATACTTTACAAAATAGGCCTAAACATGGGTAAACCCATGGGCCAACATCCCATACCCATTACATTAACCCAAAACCCTAAAAGAGGCCCAAAGTGGACCGAGATCCTGTGATCTCTGCTTCGCCTGACGCTTCATCTTTGACAGGGTGTTGAAGTCCAAAATGGTCAAATATGACCAAGTGTTCCTCAAAGCTTGGTAAAGGGCCAACAAGCCCCCAACACTCACCTGTGACTCATCCCAAGTCACTCTGGTCTGATCAATTCCACCTCGAATTCCTTGAGCTTGACTCAAGTTACTTCGACCTGCTATAGTGTGACAGCCTCTTTTTCAGTGAACTTCTGGATCACTGCGTTGTTGAATGGCCCTTCTAGGCATTGTTCTGCAGTGATGACAACCTGTTCAAGCTCGACTCCCTGGCTTTCAATTTCAGTGAACAGTTGGCATGCCTTTTCTTGGATTGGCTGAATTCGTTGGGAGACTTCCATCACTTTACTTTGCAGCGTGTGTACCTGTTGTTGGGCGGTGCATTGTTCTGGAAATCTCTTCATACGCTCGACTGGGGTCAAGGCCTTCAGTTGCGCCTGTAGTGTATCTGTGT
Organism: Picea glauca; assembly: GCA_000966675.3. Classification (NCBI taxonomy): domain Eukaryota; kingdom Viridiplantae; phylum Streptophyta; class Pinopsida; order Pinales; family Pinaceae; genus Picea; species Picea glauca. The sequence goes on from JZKD02S0380589.1 coordinate 388,465, forward strand.
GCTTCTTTTCTTCTTGGAGTTGTGCCTCTAATGCCTACAACTAAGGATTCTATGCGAGGTTCTCGTAAGTCTGGGTGCTTCTGGTGTTTAGTTGCTTGTATTCCAAGGAAAAGGTTTTTAATCGGCCAACTGTGCTCTGGGTAGTTTCCTCCCTTAGGTCTCTTACTTCTTGAGGAGTCTCAGGTATGGTATGAAGTTCCAGATCTGCGATGCGCTACTAAAGTTTTTGGATTACTTCTTCTAGTTGTGCCACCTACCATGGGATGCATTCTTCAATATTTACTTCTATGACCATCACAGAGTGAAGGGTATTTGTGAACCCTTTCCTATACTTCAAGTTGCTCTGCTAGTAACTGGTCCTTTCTCTGTTGTAACTGTGTTTTTTCTTCCTCCCACTTCACTTATAGGGCAAGATTTTCCCATTCTTCCCTACTCTGTTGTTCTAGAAGTGCGCTCTGTACTTGTTTCAAAGCTTAGGTGGCTTGCACTATGTCTTCTTGAGCTCATCGAAGGCGAGCTTCAACTTTATCGACGATCTGGTGTAATTGAGTGGGCTCATCACTTGTTCCTATTGTTTCAGTTGTCAAGGGCGCTGTAGAAATTTCTTAGCTGGACTGGAGTGCCTACTGCACTTCTTGAAGTTCACCCTTGATTCGGCTGAATACCTCCTCCTTCTTCACTTCTTGATTTTCTACGATCTCTAGTGAAGCATCATTCAGTGTAGCGATTAATAAGTTGAAGTCATCCAGTGTGAGGGTGGTCTTAAACGTAGTCTGGGTGGCCTTAGATTTCTTTCTGGATGAGGGATTTGGTGGGGTAATATTCCTTTTCTTGGAGGGGTCATCCTCCTCTCTAGGTGGAGTAACCTCGCCTTTGTTTTTCTCAAATTTTGTGCCCCCTAGTTCTTCACCATCACCCCCCTGTGTAGGTGAGATCGAAGTAGTCTTCGTGGATGTGCTATGGACTTCTATAACTTCATCATCCTTCTTAGTCTTTCTTGGTCTAGGTGTATCTGGCATAGCTTCAAGGCTATCTATGTTGGATATCTCTGCAGGGTCTGCTGCAACAAGGAGGTCCGCCGACCATTCCTTGGTAATCTTCTCTAAGTATTCTTCTGTCAACTTGTAGTACAATTGGAGTTAATGTTTATGCTCATCAGCACGCGCTGTGATATAGGTGAAGTGGCGGTCTGGACTGAATTGTATCAAAGTTCTAAAACTATGAAGTGCATTCAAGGTGAGGCACGGTGTAGACTTGATTGCATTCTTCAATTGGTTGTAATAGGCATGAAAGATGGCATTGGACTGCCACTACTTTTTCATGTTGCTGGAGTACCACAACATACAAAACTTCATGGCCAGTGGTTCGAAGGGTTCGATCTCTAGAAAAGTGGCACCTTATGGAAGCTCCCATGCGATGAAAGCGATTAGTATGAGAAACCAACTAAAGTGGAAATCATACCCTTGGTCTTGTGATTCTCTACAATCAATATCTAGTTGGTTGACCAGGTACTGCACCCATTTCATCTGTAGTCCCTCGACGCACTTCCTTGTGAGATCAACTACAAATCTAGTCACTTGTGTTGGTCTGTTTTTGTCAACTATCTTGCCCGCAATCAACTGACAGAAAAGGCACACTGTGCCACTCTAGATAGAGGCTGCCTTGTAGCCTCACATGCCTTTTTTGACATCGCCATAAGTTTTTTTTATTCACTGAGAAAGAGCGTGATCTGTGGTCTTTCCAAGGTAAAACTCCTATGGGTCGAGGCCCTACATACTAAGTCCCGTGATCCGATTGATAAAGGTTGGATCCACAGTGATGCGGTGGTCTAACCATAAGTATCCTTCGTGGTAGTAGGATAGCAACAACTTGACGCATGCATTGACTTCTTGGTGTCTACCGAAGTGCGGGATCTTCATTACATTAAGCAGTGTGGACTGTGCAAGGTTCTGGGTCCATGACTGTGGGACAATATTATAATTATTTCATTTGGTCCTGGTTAAGTACTTATGCAGGGATAACATACTGTAAACTTTATGATCTCCAAGGTTAAAATCACTAAATTTCAGGGCTGCGAGCTTATCCTGGTCAGCACGAACTATGTGCACCCCTTTCATAAGGTATGCGGTGATCAAAGTGTACTCTAAGTCTCTAGGTACACTATCATGATTGATGGAACCATTCAGAGGTGGTAAGTAAGTAGGTAGAATGTGTGGGATAAGCTTGGCATTGGCAATGTCATCCCTGTGCTTAGTCCATCTCTCATCAGTCGCCTGGGATGGACTGACGCGAGCAGTGGAAGGGGAGGCCTGGACTCCTCTTGTTGATGATGCTTGGAATCCTATAGATAATCCTCTCTCTGACATGAATCTCTCAGTCATTAGGTCAATCAAAACTTCTTCAACTACTTTCTTGCCAGCGCTGAGCTCATCTGACATACAAGCTTGGGTCAACTAGCTCGGGTATGAAATGAATTCAAAGACTTTAGTGAATGGTATGGGAATAAGGCAATGATCATAGGGTGAAGTAGTCTTAGGTTCAGGCTCAAATTCTCACTTAGCAAAAACTATTCTCGGTGTGTGGTGCAACAGACTAAGTAGGGAAACTTAGCAATGGTCTGCTTGCAATGGGTATGAGGCTATATTAATTTATGTTCTATCTGTTATGGTGCGGTCAAATGGTCTAGTGATGAACCATAAATTCTTTTCGATCCGTTCGGAGCGGCATTCGAATAGTTATACTGGCTTCCAATGGCTATATTTCTTCGCCATGGTGAAGTGACCTATGTCGTTGTTTTGATATCTCGGCGAAGTTCAAATTCTGCAAGTTTTCCTTTTGGGTGGCTCCATCTGGAATTTTTTGTAGCCTGTCGAGCTTAGCTCTCTTTTTACTTAGCTTCTTAGCCTTCTTTCCAGTGAGCTTCATCTCGGTTATTCCCTTCCCATTCTGATTCTTATTTTCCTTAGACATAGTTACTTCACGCTGTTGAGATTCTCTTCTAAGACTCGGGGGTAATACTTCTTCTATATCTGAGACAGATACTTCAATCTTCTATGAGTCCTCTAATGCTCTTACAACTTTTACATCTTGGCTTCTAGTGTCAAACAACTTTGATTTTCTTTCTTGTTCTTCAATCAACTGCGCGATCCTTCTAGTCATGAAATCTTTTAACTCTTGTCTCTGCTTTTCTAAAACTTCTTCTTCTTCCTTCTTTCTAGCCTAATCTCTATCAACCCAAGGTTTTCCTAGTAACATGGTAAACGAGGCATTGTCCTCAATAAATTTGATAATCTCAAAATCTTCCTTTGTCGAAGTTCACTTGACTGTCACAGGTATCTGAGAGAGACTTCCACATAACATCATCAGTTTTCCTTTGAATAAACCTATTCCTCCTAATGAAGGGATCATAGCAGGCTTCCCTATAAATTCCCAAGTTCTTTCTGGCATAATGTCCACTTGTGTTTCTTCATCAAGAATACAGTCAATGTCGAAGTCCCTTATTTTGGCTTCGATTTACTCCTTTTCTTTGAAGATATTTGGTAACCTAACATGTCGGTGATCATTCAAGGTGTCTTTCATCTGCAACAATACCTTCTCTAATTCCTTCCGAGTTTCTACTATTTCTGGATCTTCCTTAGGGTTTTCTTCATTTAGATTCATTCTTTCCATCTTAGAAATCATTCTAGGGCAATCCAACACTTTGTGGTCCAAGGCTTTGCAACAGAGACAACTAGGTCTTCCACCAGGGCATTCCTTAGCAATATGTCCTGGTCTTATGCAACTATAACATAGGGTTAACCCTCTCTTTCATTTAAATGTTCCCCGATTTCTTCTGTACTGCGCACCAGGATCATGGTAGCTAGCCTGCAAAAACTTCTTTCTAGGATCCTGCATCCATTAGTTATTCCAAACATTTTTTCTATGCATAGGTATAACATATATATCATTATACTTATCAGATCTATTCATATCAATATTTCTTTCATCTATCAATGCCCTAGTTTTGAAGCTAGGAAAGAATCTATCAATCATACCTAGATCCATGCTTTAGAAACAAAAAAAAATTCGCTAATCTCACTTCTACAGAGCACAAAAATTTCAGATCTTAAATTTTTTTAACTATTATTACCTTTATTAGAGCACAGAGCTTACAGATATTACCTCTTTTCTGCAGATCTGACCTCTTTCTTTAAGAAATTTCCACTTTTACTTTTCTTAGAGAATAGAGCGTTCAGATCTTGCTTCTTTTCTTCAGATCCGATCTTCCTTTCTACATATCTGACCTTATTTCAGGCACAAATCTTCACTGGTTGGGTAAACAACTGCGCACTAGAGCAACAAATCTATGCACAGAGACTTTACAATTTCAGGATGAACTTTTTGCACAAATCTTCTTCTTCCTTAGTTCCCAGCAATCAGAGTTTCAGGTCCTGGAAACGAAACCATTTGTTGGCACAAGGGCACACACAGGGTTTAATGCTTCAACAGCGCACCAACAAAACCCTAACTACCGGCCCTTTCGGCAACACCTGCAAATCAGATGAAGTCTCACCCGAGGTAGAGGTAGGGGTGGTTGCAGGACTCAGGTGTCTGCAACCTTAGCTGGGACATAGATCTGTGATTCTAACACTTAGAAAACACTTTAGCATAGATCATTCATCAGTATTTAACCCTCATGGAACTCCGCAGATGGCACAGAGCACCGCAACATTCACTTAGATATAGGTTAAGTTAGCACTTAGCAACAACAAAATAGATCTATCACTCAACACTTTCATATATGTCAGATCTACATGCATACATCTAAGAAGCACAAATCAAAGTATATCTATCTAAGTATATCATAGCAAAGAACATAGCATAATCATATCAAAGAACAATACATGGAAAGAGACAAACACATTAGATCGATGCACCAAGCACAACACACAAGTTTACCATGGTTCACCCCCACCCTAGGGCTACATCCACAAAGTCTTCTTCTTCTTTATTAGCTTTGGTCAATCTGATTACAGCATAGAGCTTAAACTTGTACTCCGCATAGGACAGGAGATCTGTGCGCACCCCACCAGATCCTCCTTCCCTGAGTATATATAGCATAGATCCTTCTTACAATCCATTCAATCAACACTTACACCACTTGCACTCATCTCTGCAAGTCGGTCACATAGTATACACACAGCCTTTACTAGCACTTAGATTATTTGCCTCTCTTACATTTCCTAGCTACTTATTTATACTTTACAAAATAGGCCTAAACATGGGTTAACCCATGGGCCTGTTATCACTCTGTAAATTCCCAGAGGTTGTTATGAGGTAAGAAGAAACTTATCAGAGGTAACCTTAACCAACCGCTTCGAAATTGAAAGCTATCCCAACCAGTTTCAAAGAGGGATCTCTCTGTTAGTTTTAGATTTGTTTGAGTTTTCAAAGATTTTAGGCTAGTTAAAAAGATTGTAATCGAGCTGTTTGTATTGTTTTTGAATGAAATGGTTGAATGTCACTTACAGTTCGATTGGGATAGGGGGTCTGTTTTTAAAAGATAGAAGTCAAAGACAATTTTACAAGATTCGTTTCATAGGGCGAGATAGTGCTAATGTTGGATTCTTTAGAAACAAAAATGGTGTATTACTGAAAAAATGAGATATCAGTTAATAACAAAAAAGCATTTAAGAATTTCTTTGTTATAACCTCGGAAGAAAAACATTTAAATCTATAAAAGATTAAGAATAGAGTATGTGAAGGTAAATTCTACAACTTTAACTTCTTTTAAAGATCAGATTCAGAAAGACAATATGGTAACTGAGAAGGAAAAAAATGTACACAGATAGAAGGAACTTCACCAACAATTGACACGCAGGAATCTTTTGAAACTTCTCTTTGTATTACTGAAATGACTTCTTGATAAAAATTACAGCAAGTAGAGCTTGCTCAGGCGTAAAGATCAACAACCCTCAATACTTCCAAGTGGGAAATATTTCTAATAAAAGTTACAACGACCCTGTCATAAATGATCAGGATGTGATGGATTCTAAATTTAACTAACTAACTCAACAAGATACAAAACTTTAGGGATTGTTAATGATGTGTCGAATTCTTCAAGCTGATTTTGGGGACGGTCATTGGTGAGTCATCTGCACGACTTTGTTTGATCTAATTGCTGACTGGACTTGAACACCTCATCTCCTACTCGATCAGATTGCATAGCTCTTCCCATCGTAGTTGACTGGGAATAGTGACTTTGAGTAATCTTCAGTATATTTCATCCATTTTTGTTTACCTATCAAAAGTTAGCCTGATGATGAAAATGTGTCGGATCTTGTGTTGTATGCTGATGTCTAGCTGCAAATTTTCTAAGAATGCCTTACCTATTTGATGCAGGAGCATCTCTCCATGTAGCCAGCCGACCACGTCAGCACGCATGCATTCATATGCCAAAAGGGATGCGTAGCCTCATTTCAAAATTGAATTGAATGTAATTTAATGTCTTAGGCTGGTGAGCCATAGAAGATGTTCCTTTGTGCAGGTAGTAGATAGGATCGGCTTTAATGCCAGGAAGGGATGAGATCTAGATCTGATCTTGGACTAGACAACCATTCATTGTAATTGAATGTAATTAATTAGAGTAGGTGAACCTAGAGGAATGAGCCTCAGGTAAAAGAGATCCTGATATCTCATTTTGAGTTAGAAGAGTTAGAGTAGAATGAGAGCCGGAGAGAGCTCAAGAACACTCTTGTAAAATACAGGCATTTGCCATTTTTAATATATACAGAAGCAATCTTTCCTGCATGTGTTCTATCTTCTATGCATGTATGTGAGTGTTCATTATATGCTATGAATGTATGTGTTGAGCAGATGCATTATGTAGGAGTTCGCTTGATTTCAGGTTGAAGGTCTTTGAGGCTTCACACCAGGAGGGTGCGACAGAACGCTGAGGGTTCTGAGAGCCGTGCACAAAGGATGCACTTCTGAACTCTGCGGAGTCAGACAAAGACGTGCTAAGGCACAGGACTGGAATACACAACTTAGGAAGAAGACCTATGAGGTTGTTGAACACCTCAGGAGGCAAGGCTATGTATGAGAACACAGTTGTAGGCAGAAACACTGAGGATTCTGTAGGAGCTCTGCCAAGTGGGTGTTGAGCGCATGAACGAGGTGCACAGAGGAAGGAACTCCATCGTGAGTTCGAAGAGACCAGAATCATTGAGGATTCTGAGAAGCTCTGCCAGGAGGGCATTGAGCGCGTGTATAGTGGTGCACAAGAGAAGATACTCTGCCAGAAGGGCGTCGAGAAAGTGTGCAGATGGAATAGAAGGTGAAGAGAACTCTTTGAGTTCTGGGGCTGAAAGAAGAATCCACTGAGGGACCTTTATTAGGTTGCTAAACACCCAGAGAGAATCAACAAGAGGTTGCTGGAGCAAATAGTCAGCCAAGAGGTGTTGATTCTCCATCTGTGGGAGAAGGAAGAAGGATAAAATCCCCCAAGGGGTCTGAGTGGTTGCGGAATCTCATAAGAGATAGCACACTGTGTGCACGTGAAGACTTTGCAGGAGGAGAGCAGATGTCGGAATCCTTTAAGGATTCGAAAGGAACAAGCTCAGAAGGAACAACGCTTTTACGTGCATCGGCGAGGCTCAAAGATTGTAAAACTCGCTGAGGAAAGAGCGCAAAGGTCAAAGCCTTTGAGAATGTGAAATTCTTCTAAGTTAGGGAAGAAAACCCAACAGCTTAGGAGGAGCGACGACAGCCGTTAGATCGGCCTGAAGACAAGATCTGGACCGTCGAACAGTTCACGTCCAGGAAGGTGCACAGAAGAGTGCACAGGGCAGATGATCTGAACCATTAGATCTGGAAAATAAATCTTGTCAACCGTCAGATCTTGGAAAGTTGCACACGGTTTAAAACTTAGCATGCAGAGCAGGATTCAATGCTCATCGAGACTCGATTCATCATGAAATCGGAGTTTACTAAGGCATAAAACTCTCACATGAAGGAACCGTGATCCCCGATTTCCCGAAATAATCTCAGCTGTTAATCTCGGTGAGACATGTGTCAAGGAGCACGGGAGTCAGTGGAGCTCGGATCATCGGAAAATTGGGACTTTCGAAGCAAAAAGGCTTGTACATGAATTCATGATTAGTGAACTCCCGAGAGGATTAGGATCGTTGATCACAGCAGGGACGTGTGGCATGAGATCTCGGAGAATCGGGGTTCGGCATTTCGGGGTTCTCGCATACAACGGAATCGCGGTAGGAGAAACCGTGATTTCGTGAAACGCGACGGGTCCCATAGTCACACCATTTTGGTGGAGGACAGGTGTCAAGAGGTCAGCCCTTGTAGGGAGACGACGACAGGTGGCATCGGCATATCATGACCTTGGAGGTTTGCAAGTTGGAGCCGCAAGGATTTGAGCCAAAAGTGGCGAGGTCACGAGAGGCGATACCTCGGCAACCATCGATCAGCATGTGGGACCCCAGAGTAAGTGGGATACAGGTGGCAGAGATCAGAGATATCGCAAGCTCGGGGCTCGCAAGTTAAAAATCCAAGATTTGGAGGGTTCAAGTCACGAGGATGCGAGGCCGCGAAAGCGCGACAGGAAGATATCGACATCTCGACACATCGGGACTCAAAAGTTGGAGAACCGAGCGCTAGGATTCACGGGCAGTGAAGTCACGATAGAATCGAAGCCTCGATAAAGCGATGGAAGGTCAGTGTGGACTGAGCCATCGGGAATCAGGGATTTGAGAGGTATGTTGTCTACGACCTCATAAGTGTCGGTTTCCCGATCAAGAGGAATCCCGATAGGAGCAGCCACGAAAGAAAGTAAGACCACAGTTGTGGATGCATGGTCACATGGACCCAGGCCTAGCCAGGAGGGGCTAAGGCAGTAGAAGCGCGCATCAGAAATTGGAGATCGGGGATTGGAGAGGCGAGGAGTTCTCGTCAACGAGAACCGCGAAACCCTGAACCCCGATAGTGAATCGGGGACAACCACGGTCAAGTGCTGAAGGCCGTGGAGAGTAAAGAAGGACCTCTGGATCGGGTAATTAAAGTAAGGATTCCACTCCGGAATCTAAAGAGACGCTTCGGCTCAGGAGAAGGAGAAATTGAACGATCCTGTGAGCAGGAGGTCAGGTGCAGAGACCCTGCGGGGTGTTGGGTGAGACCTTCTCTGCATCAAGTGGTATCAGAGCGGGAAAATATGTTCATATATTGCAGACAGAGGAGAGCTGAAAGGAGACAGAGTTACTGAGGACTCTATAAGGACTTGTTGCGAGTAGGTAGCAATCCATAGACAGTCAGAGGGAGACTGTAGGATGATGAAACTGAGCACTTAGGATTGCAGGAGTGACAGTAGCAGATATGTTAGGGAGATAGACAGAAATAGTAGCATGGCTACTGAAGGCCATAAGCATGCTGAAAATAAAATTCCAAAGCTGATGAGCACAGCAGAAATGGATAAAGAGCTCACTGACATAAAGCGAGAGATGGAGGAGCTCGAAATAAAGATGTGGCAGAATAAAAAGTCGAGATGGGTATATGAGTGGCCCATGCAGAAGCTGAAGGCAAATTGGCCAGCCAAGAAGTTGATGGTCATAAGACAACGCAGGTTGTTAAGAAGATGGTTGAGGTACGCTGAAAACCTCAGGCCCATAGAACAGAAGGAGATGGTTCAGGAATGCGAACCGGAAATTGGAGACATTCTTAGTGAGGAGAATGATCAGAGATCACTACGGGATCTCAAAGACTGCTAGGAGGGCAATAGAAGGTTTCCAAATGGACATATGGGCAAGGGAACAGACATGAGATCATCTGATGATCTCAAGTACTGCTAGGAAGGCAGAACAGAAGAAATTCTAGATTGCCAGGAGGGCAACGGAAGCATCGAAGATTGCCAAGAGGGTAGCAGAAGCGTGTCACACTGCCAAGTGGGCAGAGATGAGAATTTGAGACTAGATGAAAGTCTCATGGACTCAGAGGACAGTTCAATTCAGCAGGGGTTGCTGATGAAGGTGGGATCGGTTGATCTCATAGTCTGCCAAGGAAGCAGCGAAAGCATCCCATATTTCCAGGTGGGCAGGGATGAGCAGGTGAATTGGGATCAACAGATGAGACTGTCTGAAGGTATTATAAATGCTGAAGTAAGTTGGAGTCAGCCAGGGGAGCTGACAGAACTCATAATGGATCAGCAGATGCAGCTGACAGAAGAAGATCATAATGATGTTCTAATGATTGGGGGAATTGAAATATTCCTACCATTTGCCCAAGAGGAGGCAGAAGGTTCTGTTGCATATGATACAACAACAGCAGGGGATCAGTCAGCTATGATTGTCAGGAAAGAGGAAGAGTTGGAGCAGACTTTGGGAGCTGCCCAAGTAGATCTTGAAAAGAGTGAGCATCCTGAGGAAGGGATCAATGCATTCAGCAATGAAGCTGAAGAGACTGCAACGTGGGAGCTTGCAGCAGGAACAGAAGCAGAAAATGAGCATTTTGAGGAATGGCTCAACATTTTCAGCCATGAAGCTGAAAGGACATCAACAGGGGAGGTTGCAGAAGCAGAGGAAGAAGAAGCAGACAACATTTGCTTTGCTGATCTGTGGGAGCAGGTTGAATCCCTAGAGAAGAGGGTGAAAGTGCAGGGCATGTACATCCAACAGGTAAAGTTGGAAATGGATGAAGAAGACATGAGAGATCATGGTGATCTTCTCATGTGCAGAAAATTTTCGCAGCTGAGGAGACTGCATGAGAAAAACCAGCCACTGGAGCAGCTGGATAAGGTGATCATGGAGATCATGCAGCTGATGTTGAAGTCAGCAGAAACTGTCAGCGAGGAGAAGCTGAGCAAAAGGAAAGAAGAAGTAGCAGTGCAGTGGAAGCAGCAGCAGAATGGAGCAGATAAATAGCTCCAAAGATTTACTTGGGATCCAAGAGGACTTCCAAACAGCTACAGGGGAAGCTCATGAGCAGGAGCTCATGATTTTTTGCAGTTGTGGAGTATGATGCAGAAGCATCTCTCCATGCAGCCAGCCAGCCACGTCAGCACGCATGCATTCATATGCCAAAAGGGAGGCGTAGCCTCATTTCAAAATTGAATTGAATGTAATTTAATGTCTTAGGCTGGTGAGCCATAGAAGACGTGCCTTTGTGCAACCAGTAGATAGGATTGGCTTTAATGCCAGGAAGGGCTGAGATCTAGATCTGATCCTGGACTAGACAACCACTCATTGTAATTGAATGTAATTAATTAGAGTAGGTGAACCTGGAGGAATGAGCCTCAGGTAAAAGAGATCATGATATCTCATTTTGAGTTAGAAGAGTTAGAGTAGAATGAGAGCCGAAGAGAGCTCGAGAACACTCTTGTAAAATACAGGCATTTGCCATTTTTAATATATACAGAAGCAGTCTTTCCTGCATGTGTTCTGTCTTCTATTCATGTCTGTGAGTGTTCATTATATGATATGAATGTATGTGTTGAGCAGATGCATTCTGCAGGAGTTCGCTTGATTTCAGGTTGAAGGTCTTTGAGGCTTCACACCAGGAGGGTGCGACAGAATGCTGAGGGTTCTGAGAGCCGTGCATAGAGGATGCACTTCTGAACTCTGCGGATTCATACAGAGATGTGCTGAGGCACAGGACTGGAATCAACAAATCAGGAAGAATACCTGTGAGGTTGATGAACACCTCAGGAGGCAAGGCTATGTATGAGAACTCAGTTGTAGGCAGAATCACTGAGGATTCTGTAGGAGCTCTGCCAAGTGGGCGTTGAGTGCATGCACAAGGTGCACAGAGGAAGGAACTCCATCGTGAATTTGAAGAGACCAGAATCACTGAGGATTCTGAGAAGCTCTACCAGGAGGGAATTGAGCGTGTGTACAGTGGTGCACAGAAGAAGATACTCCGCTAGAAGGGCATCGAGAAAGTGTGCATATGGCACAAAAGGTGAAGAGAACTCTTTGAGTTCTAGGGCTGAAAGAAGAATCCATTGAGGGACCTTTACTGGGTTGATGAACACCCAGAGAGACTCAGCAAGAGGTCGCTGGAATAAATAGTCAGCCAAGAGGTGTTGATTCTCCATCTGTGGGAGAAGGAAGAAGGATAAAATCCCCCAAGGGGTCTGAGTGGTTGCAGAAGCTCAGAAGAGATAGAACACTGTGTGCATGTGAAGACTTTGCAGAAGGAGAGCATATGTCATAATCCTTTAAGGATTCAAAAGGAAAAAGCTCAGAAGGAACAGTGCTTTTACGCACATCGGCAAGGCTCAAAGATTGTAAAACTCACGGAGGAAAGAGCGCAAAGGTCAAAGCCTTTGAGAACGTGAAATTCTTCCAAGTTAGGCAAGAAAACCCAACAGCTTAGGAGGAGAGATGACAGCCGTCAGATCGGCCTGAAGACGAGATCTGGACCGTCGAATAGTTCACATCCAGGAAGGTTCACAGAAGAGCGCACAGGGAAGATGATCTGAACCATCAGATCTGGAAAAGAAATCCCGTCAACCGTCAGATCTTGGAAAGTTGTGGATGGTTTAAACCTTAGTGCGCAGAGTAGGAGTCAGTTCTCATCGAGACTCGATTCATCGTGAAATCAGAGTTTACTAAGGTGTAAAACTCTCATGGGAAGGAATCACGATCCGCGATTTCCCGAAAGAATATCAGCTGTTAATCTCGGTGAGACACGTGTCAAGGAGCAGGGGAGTCAGTGGAGCTCGGCTCATCGGAGAATCAGAACTTCCAGAGCCAAAATGCTTGTACATGAATTCACGATTAGTGAACTCCTAAGAGGATTAGGATCATTGATCACAGCAGGGACGTGTGGCGCGAGATCCCGGAGAATCGAGGTTCCCGCATACAACAGAATCGCAGCAGGAGAAACCGTGATTTCACGAAACGCGACGGGTCCCACAATCACACCATTTCAGTGGAGGACAGGTGTTAGGAGGTCAGCCCTTGTAGGGAGATGACGACAGGTGGCATTGGCATATCGTGAGATCAAAGGTTCGCGAGTTGGAGCCACAAGGATTTGAGCCAAAAGTGGCGAGGTCGCGAGAGGCGATACCTCGGCAACCACCGATCAGCATGTGGGACTCCAGAGTAAGTGGGATACAGGTGGTAGAGATCAGAGATCTCATGAGCTCGGGGCTCGCAAGTTAAAAATCCAAGATTTGGAGGGTTCAAGTCATGAGGGTGCGAGGCCGCGAAAGCGCGACAGGAAGATATCGGCATCTCGTCACATCGGGACTCGGAAGTCGGAGAACCAAGCACTAGGAGTCACGGGCAGTGAAGTCACGATAGAATCGAAGCCCCGATAAAGCGAGGGAAGGTCAGCATGGACTGAGCCATCGGGAATTAGGGATTTGCGAGGTATGTTGTCTACGACCTTGTAAGTGTCGGTTTCCCGATCGGGAGGAATCCCGATAGGAGCAGCCGCGAAAGAAAGTAAGACCACGGTTGTGGACACATGGTCACATGGACCCAGGCCTAGCCAGGACAGGCTAAGGCAGTAGAAGCACACATCGGAAATCAAAGATCAGGGATTGGAGAGGCGAGGAGTTCTCGTCAACGAGAACCGTGAAACATCAAACCCCGATAGTGAATCGGGGACAACCACGGTCAAGTGCTTAAGGCCGTGGAAAGTAAAGAAGGACCTGTGGATTGGGTAATTAAAGTAAGGATTCCACTCCAGAATCTAAAGAGCCGCTTCAACTCAGGAGAAGGAGAAATTGAACGATCCTGTGAGAAGGAGGTCAGGTGCAGAGACCCTGTGGGGTGTTGGGTGAGACCTTCTCTGCGTCACTATTATGCTGCCCTGTATTCCTGAAAATTTTGAACTATCTTTGGCTACCATGGACAACTTATGTTTATAATGAGGAAGGGTCATTAAATTATCATTTAGGACCATTAATTCTGGGAGACCTTTCTTCTGCAGATCTTTTATCTTACTGAAAAATATTTGAACTCCTGCATCCATAGTATGGAATTTCTCTTCCAACTGTAGCATAATCCCTCTCTTGGTCAAAACCCTCTTGAATTTGAGGATGGTTTATGTCCTGTCCTCAATCTTCAAATCTTCTAATTCTTCCTTGGTTTTTGAATTCAAGAATCTAATGATCTCAGTGGCTTCTGTGGGCATTTCTCCCAACTCTCCTTTTATTTTTTCAATAGCCTGCCTGCTCCTCTGTACCAGTTTCTTTTGCTCGAACATGATTTGCACCATAGGCCATATTTAATTTATGGATTTGGAGATATCCATCCAAATATTTTCCTTGGCCTCAGCGAGTGTCTTGCCTGCCACTAATTGCTTTCAAAGCTGCTACAATTCCTGTTTTAGTTTGTCTGATGTTTGCTTCTCCATGGAGTAGCTTGTTTGGTAGGAGGACTTGAGTTGTTGAATATCCTCAAACTCCTTTTTCAGTCTGTTAATCTCTGTCTCCTGTAAGTCCATTTCTTCCATGGATTTAGCTAATTCCACGTCTTTTCTAGAGATGTCATTGGAGTTGCTAAGGGAATTTTTGCTGTGGTGGTTTTTGCTACCGATGTTGTTCTTACCCCGGTGAGTGGAACTGCTCTCGATGGAATGACTTTCATAGGCATTGATTTCTCTTTCTCCTTCACTAATGTTTCCTGTTCTGCTTCCATCTCTTTCAACTGTGCATTCTGCTCCATGATCAACTTGAGCATCTCGTCCTTTTCACCTTCTATATCAGCTATCTCCTTTGCACGTGCATCTTCCGTTGGCGATAGTTTTAGTTGTTTCCTGACAGATTCTATATCTGCATTTTTCTTTTTAAGCATCTCTTCGAGTGCTTTCACATTCGAGGGGTCATACCCGATCTTGAGGACCAATTCTTCCAACGTTTTAATTTTATTATCTTTCGCAAATGATGATATCTTTTATAAATTTAACTATGTCTGAACATTGCTCAGAGAGACCTGAAGTTTAGCAGCCGAAGTAGAAGTAGTTTCCAAAGTGGAGAAAACCATTTGTCTAGTTTGCATGTGCAGATCCATTTGATCAACAGGGTGCACATCTCTGGTGTGGAACTCGAGCATTTCCTTTTTGTAGATAGTGATTGCCTTTAGGTCGGGCACCTGGGCCTGTAGAAAATCCATGTGCATTCTACCCTTCCCTGTATCAAACGTAGACAACAGTCTGTGTTGTGTCGTGGATGTCTACATCCAAAATTGAGCATCAGTGTTGTTGGTCAGCGTTTGATTTCTCTTCTTGATCAGGTCATATTTCTCAAAGATGCTCAATTTGATGCCTCCTTGTTTTGGCTAGTTGATTAATGAAGTATCCATCTACTTATTGGATGAAGAAGAAAGTGTGATCTGCTAGCTTCTAGTGATAAGTGGTGTTTGATCATTTTTCATAGTTGTATTGGATTGGGTTCCCTTTTCACTAGCTGTGTCAGTTGTAGGAGTGGGTTTCAACCTCTTGGTGTATAATTGGAAATCTTCGGCTGAGACTTCGGTAACATAAGGTGAAGAATCCTTCCTAGGCATTTTCTCCTTTGGAAACTGTGGCGTGTTTGTTTGTGAGACAATAAGAGAAGGAGACTTCTCTTCTGTCTCTTCCAGAGTGTTCTCCTCCCACTCTGTTTGATTTGTGAATTTCTCGATTTTGGGCTTGGGTGAATGAACATAGGGAATGTTTTTATTCTTTACCCACATCTCTGAAATAATGCTGCAAGGGTCATATTACCACAGGAAACTAACGTCAAACTTCATTTCCTTTAGAAACCTGTCTACCTCTTCCCCAATGCCTCGGTTATTGCAGATAAAAGATCCTATTTTCCCTTCAATTCTGAGTTGTTGTTTCTTCTTCAGAGACAAAAAGTGTATGTCGTCTGAATTTATCATTTGTCTTATATATTCCAGGGTAAATATTCTCATGGGTAAATACTTGGGTAGCCTGTATGGATGTAACTCGCATCCATATATCCTGATCTCAGTGTGATTTTGGTAAATATACCAATCTCTGGTTTTTGCAAGGTCCGAGAGGTGTAAAATCCTCTAAATTTCCTCATTTATTCTTAGTTCTAGTCTGCCACTGAGCATGCTCACCACTGGGTGGTAAAACTGCTCGATGAACTGTTTAAAACTGAACTCTGTGGAATTTCGCCTGAGCATCGAAGTCCAATATGTCACTGCCTGCGGCTTCCCGTCCTTATCCATTTTCTGCATTGAGAAAGACAACATATCTGCCTAAAAGAAAAAAAACATGTAAGCCAATATGGAGGAGTACCAGAACATTCCCTCTGTGGTGAATTTTGAGAAATTCTCGTGAATGTTGTCCACTAAAAAGGTGTTGTAATTGAACTGAGTGGTGGGCGTTTCCTCAGTAGAGAAAATGGATAGAAAACCTAATATATAAGGTTCATCCACCCATTCGTCTAAAAAATAACCAAGAAGGTAACAGAGTGATGAGATAACTTGGTTTCCCTTTTCTGAGAACAGGGAGGAAGGATACGGGGGATTTGATTTGGGAAGCTGAGCATACTGTGGGAAGAACAATTCAAATATTTGGTCTCTTTGAGGAAAATATAATTTCTGGTATAACTCTATTATGGTTTCAAGATTGAAAGGGGAGGTAGATTCAATTTTGGGTATCTGCATCATCTGATCAATCACCTTTGGGGTGATAAAGAACAGAGTTTCTCCCGATGAAGAGACTATGGCTCTCTGGTCAGAAAGGTAGTAGGCCTGGTATTTGAGGGAAAATTCAGGGAAATGGTGGACCTAGGGGAAACGATATAGAGGAAGATTGGACTCCCAGAGCCCGATTTCATCATTCTAATATAATAAAGTGTCTTTGAGCCATGACTGCAGCTCCACGAAATCAACTTCGCACCTTGGATATGATATTAGATGATCTTTCTTGGCCAATGGGATCTTGTCGAGGTCAATCGAAGGAGGGAGGAAAGGATTTTCCCCGGACTTTTCTTTCTTGGACTTTGGTGCCATAGCTGTGAAGAATACTTGCAATTCAAACAAAAGTTAGTGGTAATGGTTGTGGTTGGGCTGCTGATTGAAATGGAGAGGGGACAATGAAACTTCTAGTTTGAGGATAAGAGAAATAATGGGTGAATGAAAGAGCAGGGCTATTTTTGGGTGAACGGATAACCGTTGGGCACGAAGATAGATCAGCAGGCCTAATGGGAAAGTTAACCTATATTAAATGGTCAATGGGTCATTGGGGAATTGAGAGGGAAGATGAAAAATGGGTGATGAGTATGACCTAGTGACAAGGAGGGTGTTGATTGGAGACCCGTAATGGTGAGGGGACTTGTGATGGGTGAAAGAGGGGGGATGGACTAACAGAGTTATGAGATAGGACTCTTAGGGGAAGAAAGTGGAAGTGATGTCATGATACGACGATGGTATGCTAGGAAAGTGCAATAGATTCCGTCCACGTTAGAGTAGGGGGGTTGCCAGAAAACCATTTCATTCCAGACCCCCCCCCCCCATCATTAAAAAGAGAATGGTCGGGGGGGTCCGAAAAACATTGACAGTCGTTCATTCACGTGCCCGATGCTGGATCGTAGAGATGAGCACTTCCTTTGATGAAATTTCTAGACCCCCCCCTTCCCCCATCGTTAAATGCAGAATGGTCCGGGGGATCCGAAATTATATCTCAACCATGGATTGGGGTGCCAACACCTCAACCATCCATATATGCTTTCTTTTTACTCACCATTCTGGACCCCCCCCCACCGTTAAAGGAAGAATGGTCAGGGGGGTCTGGAATCATATCCCAACCGTTGATCTAAGCGTCGGTGTCTCGATCGTCCATCTATGCGCTCTCTTTAATCTATCAATGCGAAATCATTTATATGTTGGAGACTTAGGCTTATGGCCTTTTTGTGGGTTTGTTCGGCTTTTCCTACTTTTGACACCATGGGGGTTAGGTAACATACTTTAAAACTTTAAAGTTATGAATCGACATAGATCATCGTGCATGTTTTATTGAAATCAAGCCAACTAAACTATGCTCTAACCTAAGTTCTAACCTACTTCCCTATGACATTTAGCCCAGATTGAACTGTTGGACTAAGAAATTACTCTACCTAGGGGCTATTTGACCAAGATTAGGCAATTTGGTCAAATTTATTCTCTATCTGGCCTATTTACTTGACTAAGTTTAGACAGTTTAGCCAAGATTATTCATTAATCCTATCAACATCAATTTAAAAGGACTTGGCCATGCTTAGACTGTATGGACCAAGCCATTATTATTGCATGGGGCTTCATTTAATTTCTTTTATGCCCTCTTTTATTCTTTTCTCATTTTCTTTTCTTTTCTTTCTACAGTGGTCTCTGCAAGTCAAAAACACTAAAGGGACAAAAAATACAATCAACAGTTGATCCTATAAATTATAGGGTTATAACAGTGGCTCCACCTGGGGATGGTATCCTCCTTGCGAGATGCCAAGAATCTTGTTTCTTATAATCTTAAAGAATTTCCTCTAGAGCCTCTTCTGTTACCTGACTTGCTTTATTCCATAATTGTTGATGACGTTTTCAGTGTCTTAGGGCCTTCTCCACGGGCTTCAAACACCTATACCTAAAGACTTGTAAAATAAATGGTATTTACAATAAAATGGAATGGTGATCTCTCTACTGAGGTGGCAAGTAATGCTTCAACATCCTGCCATTTATGGGTCCTCCTGGCAGGTTTGATCCGTCATGATTAGAAAGTAGAAAAGCATTATTTCCTCTGAAGGCCTGAATGGTATAAGGACCCTTCCACAAGCTATCGAACTTTCCATGTTTACCTTTATCTTCATTTCTAGAGTCCCACCTCAAAACTAGATCACCCAATTCGAAGTTATCTTCTTTGGTTCTCTTGTCATAAATCTTTTTAATATTTTCCTGGATCACTTGAGTTATGTTGTAAACTTCTTCCCTAGATTGCATTAGGTGGATCATTTGATTTATTCTTCGTTGGACATCATTTGGTTCTTCTTGTGTTTCCTACAATAGTTTCATGACTGGAACTCCTAATGAAAGGGGAAAAATTGCCTCAATGCCATAAACCAACTGGTATGGTGACATACCAATCGATCTTTTGGTGCTTATTCTGTTAGCCCAAAGTGTGAAAACCAACTTATTATGCCATGATTTCTTGTTTTCCTGCAGTTTCTTTCTGATAATGTTCACCAGACTTTTGTTAGAAGACTCGGCTAGCCCATTTCCCTGTGGATAATAAGTTGTCGAGTGTCCCAAAGTAATATGATACTAATTACAAAATCCTATGAGCTTTTTGGATCTAAAATCCACTGCATTATCAGTTATAATTTTTCTGGGGCATCCAAAACGAGACAAAATGTTAGTTTCTAAAAACTTGATGATGACAGAGTCAGTAGCTTGCCTGCATGGTACAGCCTCGATCCACTTGGTGAAGTAGTCTGTGGCCGTGAGGATCCATTTATGTTGGCCCGAAGAAGGAGGATGTATCTCACCCATGAAATCTAGCCCCCATTGTGGGAAAGGAGATTCGACAGAGATGGGTTTCATTTGGAGTGGTAGAAGCTTACTTTTTCCTTCAAAAATATGACACTGGTGGCAAGAGGTAACCTTCTGATGAACGTTAGAAAACAGAGTAGGCCAGTAAAAACCAGCTCTTAGAATGTTTTTGGCTGTGGTCTTCCAGCTCAAGTGCCCACCACAATCTCTTGCATGAAAATCTTGAAGAACTTTGTCAGCTTTACCTTTTAAAAAGAAGTTAAGCAAGATACCACCAGGATCTTTCCAATAGAGATTGCCTTCTAGAATACAAAATTTCAATGATTTCAACTTAATAAATCTAGCTTTGGTCTTAGTCAAACCTGGAGGAGCCTGTAAATTGTGGAGTACAAAAATGAGCTCTGTGTACCAAGGGGAATTCAAGAATGCCTCTTTTACATTTGGAGTCGCCTGCTCTTTCGATCCATCTACTGCATACAAAAAGTTAATATCTAAAGCATGGAAATTAGACTCAGCCATTAGATTGGTCAAACCCTGTCCTTTAATCAGTTTAGTAGGTTTTATCTCAATATCGTATTCCAGAATGACCGCAATCCATTTTCCTCTTCTGCCATCTGGATTATCCTGGGTCAGAATATCTTTAACCACTATGTTTGGGACATATGCAATGGTGTGAAAATGGAGAATATAGACCCTAAAATATTTTATATTCTTTACCAAGTCAAAGGCTTGTTTCTCCATAATGTTATAATCCAATGCTACGTCTCTCAAAGTTTTGTTGAAAAAGGTGATGGGTTGCTCGTACCCTTCACTATTTTTTTGCAACAATACTGCTGCTATAGTGTGTTCAGAGACAAAAGAGAAAAGATAAAAGTCTTTGGTATAGTCTAGGCTAATCAGAATTGGAGCTTGGGTGAGAGCATGTTTCACTTGCTCAAATGACTATTTAGATTCAGTGTTCCATTTGATTTTTGTGTCTTTTTTCAACATATTGGTAATATTCCTGAGAAGCTCGGCTAAGTTTGGTATGAATCTTCTAAGGAAATTTATCTTGCCAATGAAAGATTGCAGTTCTTTGATGTTCCTAGCGTGTTCCACCTTCTGGATTGCTTCTATCCTACTGGGATCTATTTTAATTCTATCTTTTTAGATTATGTGTCCCAGCAGTTTACCTTCCTCTAACCCAAAAAGGATTTTCTTAGGATTTAATGAAATCCCGAATTTCCTACACTTCTCAAACACCTGTATGAGGTGGAGCAAATGTTCTTCATCGGATTTGGAGTAAACAGTTACATCATCTAGATAAATGACTATAAATTTTCCAGTCTCATCATCAAAGGCAATATCCATTGCTCTTTGAAAAGTATCCCCAACGTTCATCAGACCGAAAGGAATCTTCACATACATGAAGGTTCCCCAGGGTGTGGTAAAAGTTATCTTCTCTTGATCTTCTGGATGGATCAGAACTTGGTTGTAACCTGAGAAACCATCCAGCAAGGAGATCCTACTAGATCCGACCACCCTTTGTAAAATATGGTCCATTTTGGGTAAAGGGTAGTTGTCTTTGAGGGAGACTTTGTTCAGATTTATGAAATCTATACAGAGCCTGATCTCGCCAATTTTCTTCTTGGTTGGAACTAGATTGGAAAACCATTTGGAAAATCTCAAAGGGACTATAATCTTGGCATCATACATCTTCTTGATTTCTTTCTCTATCAGGGGAAGTAACTTGGGATTAATTCTCCTAAGTTTTTTTTCTGAAAGGTTTATGTTCTTCTTTTATGGGAATCCAGTGTTGTATGATGCTTGTGTCATAGAATTTTAAGTCTCCATAGCCCCAAGTGAAAACATCTATATATTCCTTAAAAAGTTCAATGTATTTGCTTTTTTGCTCTAGTGGTAGTGTATTAGACAGTTTTATCATTTTGGGGTTTTCTTCTGTTCCTATGATACAGTCTTCAACCTCTTTACCACTAGCTTCAATTTTTGGTTTTTTGGCTACATCGTTAAAATCAAACAAGTCTTCCAACGGAACTAAACCTCTAGGTAACACATTATTTTTCAACTGCAGGATATCAGAATCTACATCATTTTCATTTATTGTTTCAGCATCTATTGTATTTACACTACCATTCTCAAAAACAAATTTATTTACAACTTCTTCATCCTGTTCTAAATCTATGTTTGTACATTCGAAATCATTTTTACATTGCAGGAAATATTCAATTTGATCGTCATTTCCAAATACATGCCAATATCTGATGTTGTCAGGAACAATGGGTCTGCATTTCACCTCCACTGTGTACTTGTGAGTGGGACGAAAAGGGATTTTACAGGTAGTTGTTGATGTAGCCAGTCCGTCTGTGAGTATATTTTGTCCTCTGGGCATCACCTACAAATCAACCTGAGTAAAACATTGGAAAGCATCTAAAACAACTTTTCTATATGCTCTAAGTCTGGGATGTTTTACTGCATACTCACCTTTGATTTTCTTGATAATTAATTCAGAATCACCCCTTACCATTATTTTCTTAGCACCAACTTTTTTCAATAATTTCAGGCCGAGCATTAAAGCCTTGTACTCAAATATGTTGTTAGTACATTGGAAGTTTAGTTTATATGAATGATTCTTGGAGTACCTTGATCTGTGGTTATGCATCCACACTCCAATCCTAGCTCCTTCTTTACTCACAGCACCATCAAAGTCCATGCTCCAGAAGTCTGTTGGTAATTCCTCATTTTCTTCAACCATGGGGTTTCTTACTTCGACAATTGCTATAACGTCCTTTGGATCAGGTGCATCATCTTCCAGTTGTGTGATTTTTTCTTTGATATCACCATTGTTATATAGAATGAAAGAGTCCAGGTCAGAGTGTGTGGAATATAGTGGGTAATTTTGTGGCTTCTCCTGACTATTGACCATATACTTCATCAGTGTTTCTCTGTAAAGTCTTCTCTGTTGACCGAAAAATGGAATGGTGGTGTAGGACATATCTAGCTACAGGGTTCCTCTCAATTTAGCTCCCCAAGACCTTGATAGCAACATACCATACTTGGGGGAAATTTCAGCCATGACGATGTCCATCACCAAATGTTTTGTCGGGATTTGAGCCAAGGTGATGCATAAGTCTTTAATATGGCCTATACATTTGATCTTGCTGGAATCAAAAGAATGCAGATCTTTGTAAGGTCTGGTGACCTCAAGTCCCAACTTTTCCATCATGGCCTTGGGAATTAGGTTGTGAGAAGAACCCAAATCCAGCATAGCTTTGTGCAGTATCAGGTCATGGATATTCAGGATGATGTAAAAAGGGGCCACGATACCATTATCAATTTGACCGTCAACTTCAAGACCGAATAGGAGCTCAAGTTGGTCATCAACAAGGTTTACTATATCAGAATGGAGTATAGATCCCACATTCAAGGCTTTGGTACCTATATCAGGTTCTATACTTAAATCTTTTATCACCTGAGACCTATAAGCATTCTTGTTCATCAACTCGGAGAGGGGAATGGGAATCTTCAATTGTGCTAGTTCTCTTTCAAGGCTGAAAAGAGAGGTAGTTTTGTTTAAACTTTGTACTTCTGATTTATTGACAGAAACTTTGTGGACAGGTGCTCCTGTTTGAATGGTTGATGAAACTTCTGTCTGACTTGTTCTCTTAAGAATTTCTAGTGTTTTTTTCGCGAGAGATTTAGTGTCATTATGCCCAAGGGATTTTTTGGGAGGATTCTCTAAGGTTTTCTTGGTTTCAGCAGCCTTCTTTGGAGAATTCTCATTGGTCTTCTTACTCCTCAGGTTATATTGTCTTTGAACCTCCATTATAGCATTCTCAAAGGCTTGTTGTTCTGTTTTCTCAACTTCCTCATTCACCTTTGTTTGCGAAAGGAGAAAGATTTCATGTTCTTCTTGGGTGAGGAAAATAGACTCATGATCATGATCATGATAACCCATCAGATTTATATGAGCATCATCAAACTCCTCAATCACTTCCTCCCCATCATCAGCATAGTTTTCCTGGAGAGGTGTTCTAATCTGTTGATTAGGTCCTCATTGTTCCTGTTGATCCCTAGGATCTCTTTGCCTAATCTGGGGTGGATTTCTCCTAAATTTTGGGTTCCTGATTTGAGGGGTAGCTTGATTCTCCCTAGGTGCATTTTTGTCAGTTATGGTGAGTCTCTCCATCATTTTATCCATAGCTCTAGCTAGAGAATCTAAATTAGCATCAGACAAGGAAGTAGAAGGTTCTTCCTTGATGGTGACCCTCTTTTATGTTCTCTATCTGTCCCTTCTGGCTAAAAGATTTGCTTCTACACTAACGACACTTTTTTGCATGTCTTCCAGAGTTGTTGCGCTTCTTTCCCTTAATTGATACGACATGTTAGAATCAAAACCATCAGGGAAATTTATTAATGCCAAACCTTGTGGAGGTTTAATTTTAGTCGAGATAACATTGTATAGATTGTTGAAATGAGTGCAGTAATCTTGCACTATCTCTCCTTGGTTCCTTTTAATGTTTTCATACTCCAACAGAATTTGGAGAGGATTTTTCTTTACTTCCCACCAGTCTAAAAAGGTCTGATGGAAAACAGTCATGTCAGTAATGGTAGCAGCACGTAAAGTATTGAACCACTTTTTCACATCTCCATTTAGGCTTTGTGCAAATAATCTCATCTGCACATCAGCTTCGTCTAATTCTTGCAGGTCAAAGTAATCGTTCATTTTGTCGACATGTTGTTGTGCATTTAAGGGGCCAGAACTATCAAACTATGGAAGTCTAGTTTGATAATCTTGGGGCATGTTATGTAAAGGAGCAACCAATACCAACGGAGCATATCTTTCTGCCATGATTGGTGGGGGAGGCTGGACAACAACCTGTGAGACAGGAGACGAAATGCCTGAAGACATAGAGGACGAAGGGCTTGGAGGGATGGAGTGACCTAGTGTATTTCGAGTAGAAACTGCAGCGATGGTTAAAACGGGAAGTTCGACAGACTGTTGAAGATGGAGCTTGTATAAGGCCTGACCAAGATTCACCACTAGGTCTTCGAGCTTGTCAGTCTTGGTGAAAATGTTGCTCAACTTCAGCTCTAGGAGAAAGTATCTCCGGGGTCCTGGGCTACAAAACGGTTTGGTCTAAGACCGTTTCACTGATAAAACTATCAGATTTTGTTATGAAAAGACTTGTTTGAAAGGGTATCTCAGATTCAAGGTCTGGAAGAAAAACTAACTTTTCTGGGGTGGAAAAAGACCTCAGAAGCGAGCTATTATTCCTCGAAATTTCTGCAGTACCTTTCTTCCTAAGTAGTCTTTTGGGATTATCTATTACCTTTCCAGGTTCTGGGTCAGGCTGAGATCTGGTAGAAATTCTTTTGGGAGCCAGAACTATTGATTTTATTCTACCTTTGGAGACTTTGGTTATTTATGCACAAACTTTGACAACCTCTGAAAATTATTTCTAGATAAATATTAGGGTTTGTGTTTTCTCCAAAAATAAAGTCTTCTTTGTTCAAGGGGAAAGAAAACAAGGGGTGGGAAGTTTGTTTCAGTTCTTCCCCATTCGAGTCACCATTTATGTTATCACTTTGTAAATTACCAGAGGTTTTTATGAGGTAAGAAGAAACTTATCAGAGGTAACCTTAACCAGCCGCTTAGAAACTGAAAGCTAGCCTTACCAGTTTCAGAGAGGGATCTCTCTGTTAGTTTTAGATTTTTTTGAGTTTTCAAAGATTTTAGGCTAGTTAAAAAGATTGTAACCGAGTTGTTTGTATTGTTTGTGAATGAAATGGATGAATGTCACTTACGCTTCCATTGGGCTATGGGGTCTATTTTTAAAAGATATAATTCAAAGACAATTTTACAAGATTCGTTTCACAGGTTGAGATAGTGCTAATGTTGGATTCTTTAGAAATAAAAATGGTGTATTGATGAAAAAATGAGATATTAGTTAATAACAAAAAAACATTTAAGAATTTCTTTGTTATAACCTCGGAAGAAAAACATTTAAATCTATAAAAGATTAAGAACATAGTACATGAAGGTAAATTCTACAACTTTAACTTCTTTTAAAGATCAGATTCAGAAAGACAATATGGTAAATGAGAAGGAAAAACTTGTACACAGATAGAAGGAACTTCACCAACAACTGACACGCAGGAATCCTGTGAAACTTCTCTTTGTATTACTAAAACGACTTCTTGATAAAAAATTACAGCAATTAGAGCTTGCTCGGGTGTAAAGATCAACAACCCTTAAGACTTCTAAGTGGGAAATATTTATAATAAAAGTTACAACGACCCTGTCATAAATTATCAGGACGTGATGGATTCTAAATTTAACTAACTAACTCAACAAGATACAAAACTTTAGGCACTATTAATGATGTGTCGAATTCTTCAAGATGATTTTGGGGACGGTCATTGGTGAGTCATCTGCATGACTTTGTATGATATAATTGTTGAATGAACTTTAACACCTCATCTCCTACTCAATCAGATTGCATATATCTTCCCATCGTAGTTGATTGGGAATAGTGACATTGAGTAATCTTCGGTATATTTCATCCATTTCTGTGTACTTGGCAAAAGTTGTTCTGACGATGAAAATGTACTGGATCTCATGTTGTATGCTAATGTCTGGCTGCAAATTTTCTAAGAATGCCTTACCTATTATGCTTCCCTGTGTTACCCATGATTTTGGTCATCTAGATCGTGTATTAACAATGGTGTACTCAAGCTCTCAACAAGAACTTTCTCCTGAGAAAAGTGGCATTCATCTCCTTCCAGAAAACATGTTTTTAGAGAGAGTTCACAGGCTACTTATAGCCTAGGATGCGAGAATGACCCATTCTCGCAAGCTGCCTTCATCTAGGGTGAAAACTTCTCGCACTGTGCTCTATACCTAGGGTGCGAACTTGTTCTCAAGCTTGGAAAAAGGAAAAAGTCTCGAGGGTTCTAGAAGGGAATCTTCTAGAGAATGGGTTGGCATTCGAATGGTTATCATTTTACTAGTTTCCCTAATTTGGTGGGATCATTCTCATCTATGTAACCATCTCATCCTCTCCTATATATTGATAGGATTCTCATGGAAAAGGTTAAGCAATATTAATTGGAGAATTAGTGAAGGAATTGTGTGAAGAACCTAGCTTGATCAGGAGCTTGGAGACTCTAGCAAGTCTATCAAGAGGAATTGGATCTTCTTCATGCAAGGATTGAGCAAGTGTGTGTGTTGGAACCAAGAGTCACTAAAAGAAAGCTTACGACATCAAGGCGATCAGGTTGTATCTTCTACTTCCGATTAATATGATACAATGACATGTCCTTTTCCCATAAAGTCATTCTTACTTTATTGTGTAATTCCTTGATCATACACATAAGTTGACGATTGAATATATTTTTCTATCTTCACTTTGGTTGGTTTGTGTTGTCTTGGTCTTGACCTCACGAGAGCGCTAGAGCGAAGCGGGAGCAACAAACACCCAAGGAAGTGATACAAAGGTATGTCACTTGTTCCTCCTTACTAGATATTTCAATGGTCGTAACTTAGGGAAAGGATCATGTCCTATCCTGTTTTGTTCTAGATCCAGGTGGATCTAGAGAGATCTGTTAGTGTCTGCACCTACCAATTAGTCCGATAACAAAATTGGCGACTCCATTAGGGATGCAACCCATCTTTTTTGTGGTTTTTGGTGCTTTTCCTTGGCCATTTTCTTTTGCCTTACCTTTCTCCATTTCTATCAATCTTTGAGTCTTCATGACACCCTGATAGACCCTCTGGGTCCAGAAGTCCCTTCAAATTTTTTGTCTTTCTCCAAAAATTTGCCTAGTTTCAGGCATTCTCGCACTAAACCCCACAATGGCCTGCGAGAACACCTTGAGTTTGCACTTTGATTTTAAGTTCAGTGTGAGGTTCCCACACTCTTCTCAAAGCTATCCTGCGAGAATGACCCATTCTCGCACTGCACAACACTGATAGCCTGCGAACCCTCTTTTAAATTTTTTGGATTTAAGATTTTTGCATGTTCAGGTGCCCAGATCAGTATAGGTGTCTGAAAAGAACTTCTTGGACCATTGGTTGATGTTTTCTTGTCTTCAGATTTTGTGCACGATCAGTCTTCGAAAATCAAAGGCTCTTCCTGTCCATATTTTTCTCAACTCTCGTCTCTTGACTTTTCTTAGCAAGGATATACTCTCTGATCCTAGAATCTGAGTACTTGTTTGGTTAGGAGTCGTTCATTGGTTTGAAAGTTGGGATTATTTGTCTTTCTCATTTGCTCATCATTTGGAAGATTACTGTTCTCATGCAATTGAAAAGACTAGTTTTGTTTGCTTGTCATTTTTGTTTCCATTGAAATATCGGTTTGGGTTTTTTCTTATTGCTTGTTTATTAGTTATTGGTTTTCCTTGCTTTCGCCACCATGGTGTAGATCCTTTTTGAAAAGTAAAAAATATTTTTCTTTCAAAAGCATTTTCGTTTTTGAAAATATTGAAAATCAATTATTGAAATTATTGAAAAAGAACAAATAGAGAATTGTCATTATTGTGTGATTCGTTGAGATTGCATTTTAAAGAAGATTGTGAATCATAGTTCAAGATTGTTCCGGAACACCTCTCTTTCCCTCCCGTACATAGGATTCATCGAAAAAAAATTGATATATTTCATTCCTATCTAAGCATTGTTGGGTCAGAGTCTCACACAACATCGGTTTCACCTCCATTTCCTTTGAGTAACAACAACCCTTAAAAATATTGCGTAATTTTAAAATTTAACTGGTAACTCTTTTCTAGGGCTCTATTACACCAACAATTACCTAGGCTAGTGCTTTGGAATAGGAAGAGAGATACACTCTCCAAAGCACAAAACATACAATAACATCTTGTGTTAAGGAGTGTCAAAATTCCATTTACAACATTCTGTCCTAGGAAGCCCTTCTCTGATCCAGATTATTTTCGGCACGAAATGAGAGCGGAGATATAATAAAGGAATACACAGAGATATCGCGTATATCCAGTAATATAATATAAATATATCAGAGATGCAACCATAAACACAGAGATACAACAATACACGATTTCTATTAATGAAAGAAATGTACAGAGACTGTAAGAATACAGAGTGAAAGACTCGCTAGAATGGTGGCAGCTTATCTCTGAGAAGAGATGTGATGACTACTCGCATTCGCAAGAAGATGATTACAAGGAGGCTCTAAAGGCCTTTTTACAATAAATGGAAATGCCAAAATTCCTAGACATCCAAAAACCTAACCCTAGGAGATGAAGCGCCAAAAGTCATGTGGGCCCCGTTTGGGTAAGTTGGTGCATCAACTTCCCGAGGTCGTAACTTTTGCATACGATCTCCGTTTTAGGCGTGTAATAGCTCGTTGGAAAGGTATCATCGAGGAGATTCATTTTGGGGGCTCAATCATGACTTAGGATATCATTTAGAGCCTCGATATTGAAAAACCTTCATTTAGGCCCTCAAAATGGCCCCGAAAGTTAAAACCTGCTAAAAATAGTAAATTGCCAAAATTGCCATAAAGTTGTTTTGAGCCAGTTAGAAAAGGTGGGTGGCCACCGATATCCACCTGGATCAATCCTCCCTCTTTAGGAAGCAATGGTCTCCATTGCGTTGAGTTCCCAGGGGAGAGGGAAAAGCATTTGTTGAATCTGCA
>JZKD02S0380589.1:467414-492797 GCA_000966675.3 Picea glauca
GGAGTGACGATGGGAGGAGGCCTTGGTCCTGTTGGTGGAGGGGTTACATAGAGCCGAGTGTTTTTAGGGGAGCCAAACATTAGAGAGAGTTTTGTTGGTGCGGAGTCTGCTTTGTTCTAGAGATTTGGAAACTTTAGCCATTTTGTCTGCCTCCGAGTTTTGCTTTCACAAAATATGGTAGAAGCTCAGACGAACGAATGTTTTCTTAAGTGGATTGATTGCCACAGATATGCCTTGGAGTGGAGCTTTTGTCAATATAGGTGTCCCTCTTAGATCCTGTATGACGATTTTAGAGTCCCCCAAAACTGTTAAAGTTTGAATACACAGATCCTGAGCTAGTTTGAGTCCCATATATGCAGTGAGGAGCTCTTCTTTGTTGTTTGATGTCTTTCCCAGTCCCCAGCCATAATCGGTCAATTTTTTCCCCTTGGAATCATATATGACTCCCCCCGCACCTGCCACCCCTGGGTTTTCAGTTGCTGCCCCATCAAAGAAAAGGAAATAAGAGTGTTGTTGCCTTTGCCAAGTTGCAAAATTGCTATTGTCAAGACACAGCTGCCAATCTTGTTTCTTGGGGGCCTGCTTTGGGATTCTTGCAGATTTCTACAGGGATTCCCTTATATAGGTGACCCATTCCTCTTCTTCTAGATCCAGGGTGCCTCGGGGGTCGAAGCCTACTGCTTTGATACTAAAGACTTCTGATATTAATCCACAAACCTTTGCAAAGATGCTTTGCATTTTGGGGAGTTTCCCACGAAAGGTGGCTTGATTGCGTGCTAACCATATCTCCCACACAACAAATTTGGGAATTTGTTTCCAGAGAACAGTGAATCTTTTTTTGGTTTTTGAAGCTGCCAGCATATCTTTGCTTCCAGTGGATGAGGAGGTTGGCCCAACTGTCAGGAGGGGGAGGGGGACTGGGAAGGGGGATATAAATGAGATTCCAAAGTTGAAGGGAAAAGTTTCATTCTAAAAAGAGATGTGTGATGGTTTCTGAGGCTTCGAGGTAGAGAGAGCATCTGGAGGGCCCCTGGATACCTCGTTTTAGGAGATTTTCAGCAGTTAAGATTTTTCCATGGGCCAAAATCCAATAGAATGTGTTAACTTTAGGGAGCGAGGGTTTGGAACAGATCTCTTTCCAAATCTTGGAGAGGGGAGGTCCGAGGGTTTCCTGGAGGAGGTGAGAATATCCGTCCTTGACAGTGTAAGGTTTACCCCCCCAACTGCGAGAGTCAGAAATGCATCGGTTAATAGGAGCATAGCCAGCCAGGTTATTGAAGAGGATAGAGAGGTGGGGGGTGAGATGTCCTGGTAAGGTGGGTGGCTTCCAACTTGTTGTGGTGGGAAATACCCCTACGGACTAGAAAATAGGGTTATAATATGTATGCAGATATGACCGAAAGAAAACTAGTTTCTACTTTCATCCCAGACTTAATCCCCATTTCTTTTCAGTGAATACATGGTTATACCAACATACCTTGTTTCAGATGGTTGATGTTGATCCTTCTTCACACTTGACCGCTTGTTGGCAACTCTCCTCCCAAGGCTGACCTCCGTACAAAACAAGCAACAAACTACACATGCATTTTTCCTACAGACTAATGGGTTAGAGATTCAAACATATATTTAATGAAATATGAAGAACTCATATAGTGGGACGGGAAAAGCATTTCTTTATTATTACTTTAATGAATCAACTTACAATGTCGAGACCAGCCACTGCTCTGTGAATCCTGATCCTGGGCTCCTATTCAAATGTCCTCCAACTTCTTTGCTTTGTATCTAAGGATGGCTAAAGTGTTGGGACAATGGGAATATGCAATTGGGCAGAGTTTATTTACTCTTTTTCTCCTCCTTTCCAAATGGGACCCCTAACCCTTCTTTTATAGGCTAGAAGAAGCTAGGTATTTGGACGAACACTTGACCATGCATGGCTGGGAGTTTCTGTTAACTCACCCAAAGCTGTGTGTTCCATCAGCAACTTTCCCTTTTTCGTGCTTTTGTTGGTCCACGTGGGTTGTTTGAGGTCAGCTAGCATGTACATGCATGCAGTAATGGAGTAGGGCACGTGGGACCTTATAAAAGAGGTTTTTTTTAAAGAGTTGTTCAGCAGTGCTTTGGCAAAGAAGGGATCTGAGATGGCCTAATGCTAGGTAAGCATGTATGGCAAAAATTAGGGTTATAACAGATGCCCCCTAATGTGTGAGGTCAGAAGAGCATCTGATGGCCAAAATACATTACCAATCTTTACTAATGTGCCGAACAAGTGAGCCCAAGGACCAGGAACCAGGAGGCGTCGTCTACAAAATAACAAATGTCTCACCGAGGCGGGCATACCCATGATCGGGATAAAATAGAATCATGGATACCAATCAAATACAATGTAGATCCATGTCAAATAACTATATAAAGTGTAGCCACAAACAATACACAACAGAGCTACATCTCGAAATAAAAAAGATATACATATAGAGTATCCATCTTCTAGAAGCTGATACAGCCTGATGGTTGGAGATGAGATCTTCAGAGCTTGAGAAACAACTTCAAAATCTTCAAAACTCAAGGTAGGAGTGTAATATGAGTGTACGACTTCACTACCCAGAGGTCTTCGATGGCTCGTCAGTCATGGACTAGATAATCTTGATGATCAGACTGAAGGCTTCATTGATTTCGAACAAGGAATTGATTGGACATTCAGGATGGTCGGGTATGAGGGCAAGAGACAAATTGCAAAGGGACCGACTCAGGCTTGGTAGAAATTTCCCTTGGAAAACAATACGAAAAATGATGAGACTTAGGTAACATGGCATTAATCATAAGTTTACGAAGCAGGAGGCAACACAAACTCTCCATATGTTTGGAAGAATAACCAAATGGAGGAGGACACAACTCTATGTAGCGAGAACATCTATAGGTGACCGAGGTAACCAAAGGATATCTAAGACGAAATTCAAAGGGAAGGTGAAGTAAAGAAGGTTGAAATTCAAGGGAGGATAAATTATTTTGATAATTCTTTCTATGGTATATTATTTACAGGTCATCTCACCATTTTCACAATACCTTTTTTATAGAATGATTCAGACCATGAAATTGGGAGGCCATTGAGGAAACATATCTAAGTATCTGTGATACAAATTTTAGCTTGTGGGTCATTGTATTTTTTTAGTTACACGCCGTGGAAAATAGGGTTTGTGGCTAGTCCTGAAACTAGTCTAAAACAAGTGTTTCGGGTAAAAACATCATAACTTCTTCATAACAGATCCAAATTCAGTAAGACCAAGTGTATTGGTTATAGTATAGTCTATAGTATTTTGTTGATCCAGAATCAGATCTAGAAGCCTGACAGGGCTTAAAAATGCTCAAAAGTGAAAGTGTTGGGAATCCGATGAAACCAGTGCCATTGTGTCCGTCTCGTCTTCTTGATTCCAGCCATATATTTACTTCACCAAACAGGCTCTGTATGCGAAAGATATCACATTCTGTCTGAAAACCCAAACAGGAAAAAAAAAGGGGATGACTGTATAGTCCGTACAGTCCGTACAGTGCCACGTGGCATGCTGACTGTACAGGCCATATGGCCGTACAGATGACATGGCAACTCCTGGAGGCAACATGTGGTAGGATGATGTGGCATACGAGCAGACAACTGGACCAATCTATGGGTGACATATGGCACAAGATGACGTCAGCAGCTAACAGGGTAGTGACTAGACAGGGTATGTGGCAGACACATGGACCATTCAGCGATTGACGTGTGGTAGACTTTTATTGGTTGTTGAGGTGCCACGTGGCCCAGTCATGGGCTGCCACGTGGCACCCTATGGTTGGCTAGTGGTTTTGTATAAAATTATATGGTTTTCCCCGGGGTCGAACCCCCGACCTATCCTTCGAGCAATGGATTGGCAGAACCGGGCTAACCGCCCACTCCACATGTGGGTCTTAATAGTTATATGTTAAAAATTTTATTTATGTTTGATCAAAGTTTAATTCGGTGGGGGAAAGGGCCAAGGCTTAGCCCCATCCCTCAGCACTAACACATGGCGGTGACCATTACGATATGACCATATGCGCGGGGGTGTGTGGATAGGGTCCAACCCTCGGATCCTGGGCAGATCCCATAGTACCAGGGCCATCCACCATTTTGGGCATGGGGGTTATAACTATTAGCCCGCGGATATATGTAGGGCCCGATGACCAGGAGCCAGCAGAGGGGGGCCAGCGCAGAGCCAATGGAGCGCATGGCCACATGACCGCTCCTCCATATCACTAGGGGCACATGCTTTTGGGGGGCTGCGCCCAAAATTAAACTAAAGTGGGTTTTTTGTTATGTTTTGGGATTTTTGAATGATATTATGCCTATTTTTTAATTGATTTTCTCCATTTTGGGGAGATATTGGGCATTTTTGGAGCCCAAATTGTGGGAGGAAGTTGGAGATGGATAACCAACTTTAGCTCTATATAAACCAGGCCTGTTTGAGGCCATGGAGGACAGTCAGAGTAGAGTTATGCTGAAGGGAAGCCAAGCCAAAGCTATTTTTATGCAGGGAAGCTATTGAGGAGCAGTCACTTGCGGGCCATTTCTAGGAGCTCCGGACGTCCGTTTTGCGTGTCGTTTTCTTTGCAGGATTCTTGAGATTTGGAAGAACATGACCAGATCAGTCTTGTATCCAATTAGCACTGCTATGATGTAATTTGAGATTTTGAACAGAAATAAAGAAGCCTCCCCCACAGAGACAAAGGCTCGGAGATGTAGGCAACGTTGTGCCGAACTCCGTTATCAATTCTTGTGTTATGGTTTGTTGTCTATTATTTCATTTTGGATCTGCAAATGTGTACATGGCTGTCATAATTCCTCTTCTTTCCTCATTCTTTCATTAAGTTTCTCAAATGGACATGCAAAATTAAAACTCAACCATAGTCATTAAAAGATCCGACGGATCATTTGTGTACAATTTTCAGATCCATACAAAAAATATCCATGTGGGGAATGCTCTACAAGTTCGCTCTCTAGAATAAGACAAAATTCAACAAGGTATGCCATTTTTTCTATAACTCCTTTTCTAAGAGGTTCCAAGTAGTGAAATATGGAGGAATTGCATAAAAGACACTGAAGAACATCTTGTACCATTTTCAAATATTTATTCATTACAAGTACATAGTTATGATTATTACATGTTAGGGTTTTTGACTAATCCAAAATTAGTCATGTGATACTAAAGTAAAGTTTGATGAAAATGCTAGTCTCTTGTTGTTAAAGTTAAGGAAGGTTTGCAGGTATGTGAACATATACACCAGGTCTATTATAGAGTTACAAATCAGATTTGGATGATGAAATTGATGAGGGCTTTTCATTGAGGTACATGTTGGGTACATGGTTGAGACAAGTAGTTGATGAGTTGGCACATACATGAGGTGTATAGTCGATGATGTTGGTACATCTTGATGATTCATAATTTATGTGTATTTGATGCATGATTGGTACATATTTTGTGCATGGTTGATGCACTCATTGATGGTATAGGTTGAGGTACAGATTGGTGCTTGGTTGATGCACTTGTTTATGGTATAGGTTGATTATAGGTTGAGGTATAGGTTGATGCATGGTTGATGCATGGTTCAGGTTATTGGTACAGGTTGTTTGGTGCAGGTTCATTGGAACATGTTTACAACAGTATATCTCACAGTGATAGTGTGATAGTGGTTCCATCATTCTACTTATATGTCAGGGCGGTTGGGCGGGGCAAGGACAGGTGGTTGTAGCCACCTTTCGGTTGTAGCCAAAGAACATAGGGGGTTGTGGTCTCCTTCTGGTTGTATCCAGAGAATTGGGGAGTTGGATCTTCCCTTGGGTTGTAGCTTGAGAAACTAGGGGGTTGGAGCCTCCTTCCAGTTGCAGCTGGAAAACAAAGGAAGTTGGTGCTTCCAATGAATTTAATTCTTCAAGACATATAAGAAAAAGCATTTTGTGGTTTTCTCCCGCTTTGGGTTTCCACGTAAAAAAATTGGTGTACTGTGTATGTGTATGATTGCTCATTTGTTCATTGTTTATTTACTCTGCAATTATTGGATGATAATGTTACATTGATATAACACTTGCATTTTATGGTGAAAAAGGATTAAATTGCTCAATTACTGATTCACCCCACCTCTCAGTAATCCAACAGGCATACCGTAGGAAGTAAAATGGATTACACCCCTAGGTTCTTTGTTGATATAAATATTTATTCTAAGACTCCATTTACCCAATTTTAAAGGCACTAATCTGAATATCATGCATTGGAGAAATAAAATAGTGCATTGGGAAACATGAATTTTTGTCATTACAACTTTCTGCAAATTGGGTTTTTTTCCTTGTGCCTAGAGCACCTATCAGCTACTAGGGCATCCCCTCTAAAGGGGTATTATTTGATAATGTTATAAACTTTCATATTCATCCATTAGGGCTCCATAAACCCTAACACTCTTTCACTTATAACTTCCTTTTCAACTATCCAAATTTGCTAAGAGTTTTCCATTTTTATTTACTTCGTGTAGCGTAACTTTTGGGTGGATTCTTTGTGAGTTTTGGTGGTTGAATTTACTGATGTAACAACAATTTTTATACAGCCATAAGAGTGCAAAATATTTCTTCAAACACCTTTTATTACAGCCTTCTTTCATTTGCTAAAGTCTAAATGATATCTTACTTGAGTTGATCTAGTTGTTTCTAGTTTATCTCTTACTCTTTCAACTAGACTTTTAGAAACTTATTTTGCAGTATTCATTATAATTTTCATTGTTGATATATATTGTTACTAACATATGCAATTATGGAAAAAAATATTAACTTTCTTTTACATCATATACTTGGGCTTGTATTGTTGTTTTCTTTGTGTCTCAGGTAGGTACAATCAACATTTGCAAGGTCTCCTACTTCTTGGAAACTCATGGCTACCATAAAGACCTTACTCAAGCCCTTCTCCACATATAGAAACTTGACCTATATGGGAATTCATTCATACATCACACTTTCCATCTCATTCACCCCTAGGGTCACCGATATTTCCCCCTTGAAGTGATCACTTCACCTCTAATGTGATGAGAACACCTACCTAAGGTGATAGTGGGTAGGTGCTCTCTTAGTTGTTGCCATTTGGTGGTTGGGTCGAGATTTTCCCAACCTACAACTTGTGTTATTACAATGACCATGCACAACATCCAAGAGGCTACAATATTATAAGACATGGGCATAAGTATTCCAAGAATATATGCATCCTTAGAAGATCAACAAGAAGAGAATCAATTCCATATGATTGAGGTGGAAGGTAAGATCATTAATCATCATGTTTCTATTTTAATTTATTCAGGAGAAATCCATTGTTACATTGTGTTGGTTGTGGAGCATGATTATCTTCCCGATTTATATGCAAGTATCGCTAGCCCCCTTCTATTGGGGGTTCAGGGATTGGCCCCCGAATGAAGGGGATCCTACCCCCTCGGCTAGGGGGCATGGGGGAAAGTGACCCACCGAGGAAAGTTTTTTGTAAAAAATTCCTTGTAAAATATTGTAATTTCATAGTCAATCTTGACCATTCATTATAAGGTCGCAGATCTGACAGTAGAAGTTATGTTATGGTTTTTTTCCCTAGAAGGAAACCCTAGTTTATGAGGGAATTGTATTGCAATTGTGTATTATTAGGAATATTATATTCTGAGAGAGGAGACTGTGAGAGAAATAAGAGGAAGTTACAACATGTGTGTTGTATGTTGTATCCCTTTATTTTGCTGGATAATAATAAAGAAGAACCTGGCAATTTATCTGGTGGACGTATCCCACACTGGATGAACCGCGTATATCTGTGTCTCTATTGTATTGTGTATCCTCTGTATTTTATTTTCACATTTATTTTATTTAATTGCTTTGTGATCCTGTTTTTCTAACACATTGATCCTAAAATAGTGGACATATTTCATTTTGGGAAAAGTAAGCTTGAAAGGTCAAGTTTGGTTCAGCTATCCATTGGAAACAAAAGAAGGATCAATGAGACTTTATGAGGTTGTCCAATAAGTCTTAATGGAGTGAGTACTAATGCCGACCTAAATATAATACCATTGGGATATTATGATATCCTAATTGGAATGGATTGGTTGGAAATGCATCATGTTGTTCTAGATTGTCATAACAAGACATTTGCATGTCTTGATGAATAAGGAAAACAAAGCTCCATGAAAGGAATTCCAAGACCCATTTCTATAAGGGATATTTTAGCCTTACAGCTGAAGAGATGTTTTAGGAAAGGATATCAATTTTATGCAAATCATGTGGAGGAGCGAGGAAATACAAAAGGGCCAAGTCTTGAAGATTTCTCTGTATTGCAAGAGTTTGAAAATGTATTACAAGAAATACCAGGATTGCCACCTAAGAGGGAGATAGATTTATCTATTGATTTAGTACTAGGAGCTACCCCAATGTCAAAAAATACTTATTAGAATAACAAATGTAGTTGGAAGAATTGTTGAAGAAAGGGTACATACACCCAATTGTTTCACCTTGGGGAGAAACAATACTCTTTGTCAAAACTAATGATGG
The DNA here is from genome assembly GCA_000966675.3 of Picea glauca. Lineage (NCBI taxonomy): Eukaryota > Viridiplantae > Streptophyta > Pinopsida > Pinales > Pinaceae > Picea > Picea glauca. The sequence goes on from JZKD02S0380589.1 coordinate 475,984, forward strand.
AACATTGAGGTTGTGTATTGAATTTACATAGTTGATGAAAGCCACTATGAAGAACAAATACCCTCTACCTATAATTGATGACCTCTTTGATCAGCTAAGAGGAATAGAGATATTTTCAAAAATAGACTGGAGATCATGATACCACCAAGTAAGAATTAAGGAAGATGACATCAATAAGATAGCCTTTAGAACCATGTATGGACATTATGAATTTGTAGTAGTACCATTTGGACTAACCAATGCACTAGTTGTCTTTATGTGCTTAATGAATGGAATATTTAGAAATTATTTGGATAAGTTTGTCATTGTATTCTTGGATGACATACTTATTTATTCTAAGTCCAAGAAAGAGCATGAACATCACTTGAGGTTAGTGTTTCAAGTACTAAGGGAACATTAGTTGTATGCCAAGATTAGTAAGTGTTCTTTTTACCTAGAGAAAATCCATTATTTGGGACACACTATTTCATAAGAAGGTATAGCAGTAGATCTAGAGAATATTGAATCCATTAGAGGATGAATAGAACCCAAGAATGTTTCATAAGTCAGATCCTTCATGGGATTATCTGGATACTATAGGAGATTTATAGAAGGATTCTCTAAAATTTCTCATCCCATCACTTCTTTAAAAAAGAAGGGAATTAAATTTGAATGGAAAACAAGTACCCAAATGAGAATTTTGTGGTATGTACAGATGGATGCAAGAAAGGACTTGGTGGAGTCCTCACTCAAAATGGACATGTCATTATTTATGATTCTAGAAAGATTAAAGAACATGAGAGGAATTATGTCACACATGACTTGGATCTTGCTGCCATAATTAATGCAATGAAGATGTGGAGGCATTAGCTCATAGGAAACAAATTTGAAGGATGGACCATAGTGGTTTGAAATATCTTTTTGAACAACCAACTTTGAATGCCAGGTAGACAAGATGGCTATAATTTTTAAGCGAGTACAACTTTGACATCAAGCATATAAAAGGAAAAGAAAATAAAGTTGTTGATGCACTCAACAGAAGAGTACATCTCATGCCTTCTACAACCATTAATATGCATCAGTCAGATTGAAAGAGCATAATTTTAAATGTTACTATCACAAACCAAGATTACCTACAGGTAAAAGAAGGTTTCACCAAGAAAATGTATAGAAAAAAATTAAAGAGTATGAGATGAAGGAAGATGGATCACTTATGCATACAAACATAATTTATATTCCTAGTTTCGAAGAACTTACGAATTTGGTATTTGTTATCCCCTACCATAGGGATAAATAAGGAGATCATGTCTTGAGGCCCACATGTCCTAGACATGGAGTACCGAGAGGAAGACGAATTGAGCATGGCCCCCGAGGGCCCCTCTTTTATTCAGTGCAGTCCACTTATCACCAGCAACAGTATCCATCCCACCAACCTGGTCTTGAAGTAGTGGTGGGTGTTTCTCCATGAGGTAATGAGTCTGGGTATCATGGTATGTATCACTCTGATTTTTGAAGCACTTGAATATGTTGTATCGAATCATTCTTCATTTCATGATGTTTTCTTGGAAATTATGCTCTTTGCCTCGTTCATACCCGTAGGGGTGACATGGTGCCCTAGTAAGTTTATTTTCCTTTAGGATGGGTTGCCACTGGGTGGATTTGTGAAAATTAATCATCCATCCCTCCATACTTACCACTTTCCATATTTATCCCTTCCATCTCCCCTATCCTTGTTTGGGCATTGGGATTGGCTACACTAGGAAGGGTTGTACCTTGCCTTGTGGGAAGAAGGGGCTAAAGGCCCAGAGGGTAAAAGTAGTTGGAAAGAGTTAAAATCCAATGTTAAAACCTTTGAGATTCTTCACCTAGGGATCCCCGAGAAAGAAGTGAAAATATTCTCAGTAAGAAAAGGGGACCCATAAGATACATAAACACTCAAGGTACTTGTTGATGGATATGAGGTCTCATCATGAGCCGACCTATTATGACCATGGGCATGTAGCGGTATGACACTACCACCTATCTGGTCACCAAACAAGGGCACTGGATCTTGGTGGCATAGGCAAGAGAAAGGGGGTCTCATCAGGAGCCAAGCTCTCATTTCCATGAAATGTTTGTGGATAACGTTGTCACCTCTGGTCATCAAGACAAGATAGTGGCCCTCAACTATTCCCTTGAAGCACAAAAGAAAAAGATCAAAATAAATAAAGCTAAGAATAAAAAGGTGCAACTCGCCCTCTACAAAGGAACCCATAGGTAAGACTTTAAATTTCCCCGTTATTACATGCACCCCATGCTCAAACACTTACCCCATGACACCTCATACACTTACATGACTTGGATTAGATCCCACCTGGAAACACCCCAAACTTAAGAGAGGTTAGCACAATATGATACCCTGAGACCTTCTCCAAACCTAACTTGTCAAGTTTCATAACATCTCTAAGCATTTGTCTGGGTTAAGGGGGGTTTTATGCACATGTTTGGGTAATTTAATTATTGGATGTGATTTACATGTAATGAACCCTTTGACTTATGAACCCCTATAGGGCGTAATTGTTGTTGTTGTTGCAGGACCTTTCCAGGTGGATATGTACACATGAGGTAATGATTAGCTCCAACCTTCATGGGGGATTAAATCCCATAGATGGATGTTGCAACCCCAGCCAGGGGTAAGAAGAAATTGAATATTTACACTGGGAAAATAAGGGTGTTGCCTTTGGAGGCACCCTGGCATATCTAGACCTAGGGGAACCTTTCTCTTCCACATGGATGTTGGCCCTTGAGGGCCTTGAACGTCACCATCATGACCCTAGACATTATCCAGAGATAGGGTTTTCATTTTGGATTCATTTATGAGCCCGGTGGCACGTGTGGGAATCATCTGGGGCCTCTGAAGGCCAAGCGCCTATTAGTGTTCAGGTATGAACGATTTATTCACCCTTTTTGCTACATTAATTTATCAATCCGAGTGTGTATTTTTTCAAGGAAACGTGCAAGGTATATGCAAGGGCAAGAGCACAATCCGTTCTGGCCAAGGGTTCATGATTAAGATTCGAAACATTGCTGTGAAACTAGATTAATTACAACTTCAAAAAGAAATCATAAGAATTGAAACACTGTAACAACAAGAATAACTAATAAATAATACACACAGAAAGATGTAGCACCTGATCAGAAGAGCGGGCCCAACTCTCTGATCAGGGATGCATTAGTCACAACAAAGATTAAGACAGCAAAATAGATGATGCTTTATAAATCTAAAAAGGGTTATTACAATATCAATGGCGGCATCCCCAGTTACAGGAATAAACTGTATTTTATACATGGAGAGGGAGAACAACCTCTTTCCCCAAAACATGGTAACTGTATCCCCAAAAATATACATTAGTTGGAACAACACCAGTACCAGATAGACAATATCAGTGAGATGCCCAAGAATGGTTCAGGGATCTACGACTCCAGCTGTGCAGCCTCCTTATGGCTTGGTCGTTGCTGTGAATAGCGGATCTGCTGCAGGATATTGAAGCCTTGGTTCCTGTTCTCTACAAGCTATGGTCAAACATTCATTTTAGTGTTGTGAATAGGCAAAACTCCGCGACTTTATTTCATTAATAAAATATTCCAATAGACAAGGCAGGGGTATTTACCTTACAGGTTTAGCATAGTAAACATAGGTAAATAAGTGCAAAAAGGTCAAAAAGGGTAATGGAAATGCAGCAGAAAGGTAGCCCGATTTGGTGCCTAACATCTCCCCCCAACTAGCCTTTTGCATGCCCTCACGCAGTTCACCGCCTCCGCAGGTCTGGATTTCGCTGAATGTTGGCTTCCTAAAAATGGGCGAGATCATATTCTTCGGCCATCTCTGTCCCTGGAACTTTAAAACCATCTGAAAGGAGAAATTCTTTCCACCAATCCTCTATGACAATATACAGTGGAGTGTAATCTTATACTGGCAACCAAATAGTGGGAAACTGAAACCGGATTCCCATCCACTAAACCTCGCATGTTCGGACACATGCCACATACATGGGGCACTCTGGGGAGCACTCGTGCAAAATTTGGTGCCCCAAAAGGTTCCCTATTCCAGATAGTTGTAGGTGACATCATCCATCTTTTCTGATAGCAATCAAGGGATTCATCTTGAAATGTGACTAATTGTTTGACACAAAGATCAAGGCACCAATTTTGTGTCCTCATCATTTTGTCTCTATTCCCCTCAATCCCAAAAAAGGTGTTGTGTTTAGTGAACATGGTGATTGACCTCTCATGTTCACCTCTTACTATAAATGGCTTTAGAACCTGATTAGATTCAAATGTGTTAAAAGCCTTCTGCCAACTGATCCGGTTGAAAGTTTAAGAGGTGAGGTCCCTTAAATGAATGTCCCCCACATATGGGACCCGGTTGAATTCTCTATCCAGGCGTAGCAGATACCCATGCAGGTAGAATTCACACATCAAATGCTGAGTTGGCACGTCGTGGTGCCTCATTATTTGGAGGAATTGTACACCATCTTCTATTTTATAACTAATCTCGTTTTTTATGCTCTCCATGCAGAATAAAAGAAAACGTTCATGTAAGAATAAAGAATAACAAGAAGCAGGGGGACGACATGCCATCACCTCTTGTGCCAAATTAAACATCTGGTCCTTATTAGTTTTTAGCTCTACCAAATGCTTTTCTAGCTGCTCCATCTTGAGTTGTTGCTTCGCATGCCTTAATCTCATGATGTCTATACGCTCCATATATTCAAAAATAGTTGTGGAGGCTCGTTCCTGAGTTCTTCTGACCTCATTTTGATGAGCCACAGTAGATTTCCAAGTCTGCACTTTGGTCATTAAGGCATACTCACGGTCTTCAAACAATTGCTCGAGTGGGTCTGTTTGAGTAGCAGCAGAGGTTATGGCTACCTGGTCCGTCTGAGTCTCTACTTCTACTCCTATGGCCTTGGAATTTCTAACTTGCTTCTTGTATTTCTTCATCTGCTTCTACATTTTGTGTACCTATTTCCTTAGTTTCCTGACCTCCATCTTAAGCTGCATTGTCTCTTTAAACTGTAGCTGATGTTTTTGTTTGACTGGGAGTCTTACGACCTTCTTGCCTGGCTCTTCCATTGGCTCATTTGTCGGGACCACTTCGCTTGGTCCCTCCTCTTCACCTATGGCTATTTCCTCTTGTTTCACGCTCACCACGACCGATGGTGCCCTTGCGAGATGCTCTCCTACTAATGTGTCTATTTGAGTAGCATCCACACCACATGGTTGTGGCTTTTGTGATAAAATTGGAGGAATGGCGAAATCTTCTTCTGTGCACCGAAGGGAACGAGTTCGCCTTGCTCCTCTTGGAATAAAGGAGAAAAAGGAGAACTGACAGGGATCTTCAATGTTCAGTCCCGAGGTCGACGCTGGTTCTTGTGGGTCAGCGCCAACCTCACTCCCTAGTTCTCCCAGCACTTCCTCCATGGGTTCCATGGCTTCCCTAGCTCTGAGCCCTTCTTGTCCTCATTCCTCCTCTTCCATGGGTTCTATGGTCGAGGTGGTCATGACCTCTTCTTCATTCGGGTTATCCTCCTCCATCGAATCCATGGTGACAGGAGGTCCTTGTTTGGTACCCTTGGTCGCAATATCGACCAATTCACCTGCTCCTGTCTGTTGTGACCCCTCTTCTGTGGTTATCATGCTATAAACTTTCTCTGCTAGTTCCACAGGCGAGGCTGGTTCTTGTGGGACAACCTCGATCGTGGTACTAGTGGGCATTTTTGTGTCAACTTCCACATCTTCCATTGGTTCCATGGTTTCGGCTTGCTCTTGGGGAGCAGCCTCTTCTTCAAATTCTTCAACTTCCATCTCCATCTCTTCCAATTCCTCTTGGTCAACATAATCATCTTCTCCTGCTTTTTCCTCCTCCATGGCTTCTAGTTCATCTTCCCTAGTAGCCACAACAACTACTACTTCTTCCTCTGTGGAATCTCGAAACATTCCCACGGAATTAGGATTTGTCTGATGTCATTCATTACTAACAGCTGAACTAGCCCATGGTGGGTGATGACTTTCAATACCTATCATGACTCCTAAGCCGAATGTGCCATTAGGTGAAGGCTTCTCAATAAGAAATAAGGCACATTCAGTGAGAAAGCCTCTGCTTGGGGAAATCAAAGGTGAGCTAGTATTCAGAGGTGGTATTTGAATATGGTGGAGTATCTCCCTTCACAAGTCATATATCTCATGACGAACTCTGCTAATTCTTCCCATGGATGTGGTAGCGAGTTTCAGTCATATCCTCGACCCATCTACACGATGCTTTCTCCCACCTATAAAAAGGCTTCGGGAAACTCCGGAAGGACAGTCCTTCTTGAAAACCATCACTGTCTATTTTGAGGGAGTCCACTGACTTCTGCAATGGCTTCCTCTTTCATAGGGATTTCAATTCCGCAGACCCAAGAGATTTCTTCTCTCAAGTTGAGTGAAAATTCTTCCGCAGTTTCTTCGTTCGACCCTTTCAACCTATCAAAGTAAACATTCCAGCTCGTGTTCTCAAAGACCTGCCATACCTCCTGATTGTTCTGAACTCTCATTGTATCTTCAGGCTCATGCCGCACAAATCGTCCACCCATTGTTGTAGAGGTGGAGTCAGCACGATGAATGCAATTAGTTAGTAGAGGAAAATGACAGGGCTCCAAACCATTGGCAACTGAAATAACGTCATGTCGCTTTTGGGGAAAATGGATGAAATAGTGCTGGTATGTTTGAAAATGATGACAGATTGTGGTGCTACTATCAGAGATTTAATGCAGCTTGTTGGGGAGGTGACTAATTATGACTCTGCGCATACGAATATGCATTCCAACACATCAAAGTTATGATTACGAAGTACCGAAATCATTGGATTCTGTTTGGTGAGGATCGTGTGTCATGAATGCTTTTTCATGGAACGTCGTCGTTTATTATGACGGTTCCCCCCCCAACTTAATTACGGCCGTCCATGGCACGTTTTGATGTCTTTTTGGAATATTTTAATTAAATCCATAAAATTCGGCGGAGACGTACCTGGGGACCTACCTTATGGTTGAGTAACAACAAAATGTCAGTTGGAGTAACGACAACAGGGCGTAACAACAGAAAGGATTAATAGCAACAGTGAGTAACAAAAACAACGGAGTAACGGCGACAACAGAGTAGAGACAGTTATGGAGTAATGGCACCAGCGAAGTAACGGAAGTTACGGAGTAACAGCACCGGCGAAGAATCAGTAGTTGCAGAGTAACGACATCGACGGAGTAACGACAGTTGCGGAGTAACGACAGTTGCGGAGTAACGACAGTTGCGGAGTAACGACAGTTGCGGAGTAACAACATCGACGAACTAACGGTCGTTGAGGAGTAGCAGTAGTTACGAAGTAACAACATTTAGTGGAGTAACAACACTAGTTGAGTAACAACACACTAGTGGAGTAACAACAACATTTTTATAGCAGCACTGGTGGAGTAACGACACCAATTGTTACATTTCTCCTAGCCATATTCCTTTGTTATTCCTGCAAAATACAAACAAGTAAGAAATAAAAATATATATATATATATATAAGACAGAGTGAGAGTGTCCTTCATTCCAACAACCATTAAATCAGATGAATCAGAAAGGTGTTTGACAAAGGCATTTCTAGAGGCTGGACGGTGGTATAGTTTTAGACGGTGTCCGTTTACTAAGAACGAGGTATGATTCTCATCTATTGTAATTAATCTAGCCATTCCATTTTCAAACACTGCATCCACTTGATATGGCCCCATCTAGTGAGTGTGAAGCTTGCCTTTGAAATCCTTAAATCGGGAATTGTAAAGTAATGCCCAATCTCCCACATGAAACACCTTACTTTTGATAAATTTATCATGCCACTTCATTCTCTGTTGTTGAACAACAGTAGTCTTTTGGATAGCTACTGACCGAATCTTTTCCAACTCATTCAGTTGTTCCATTCGGTGTTTCTATGCTTCTGATAGGTCTAGGCCTACTTCTAGAGCTGTTATGAGTGTACTAATCTCAAATTCCACCGAAAACAAGGGGACTTTCCCATAGACTAATTCAAATGGAGAAAACCTAGTTGTGTTCCACCATGTTGTTCTGTATGCCCATAAAGCTTCTGGAAGTTTCTGTGCCCAGTCCCGATGATGACTTGCTACTGTCTTTGTCATGATATTTTCCAATACCTTGTTTGTGCTTTCTACTTACCCATTCGCCTGGGGGTGATAGCGGGTTGTCACTCTATGTTTGACCCCATATTTCTGCATCAACTTTCCTATCATGTGATATGTGAACTGTGATCCTCCATCTGACACAATTTCCCTTGGAGTACCATATCGGGAAAAGATTTCTTCAAAAAGAAAGTCTGCCACTACTTGCTCTATTTCTCTTGTGACCGCTCTAGATTACACCCATTTAGTTACAAAATCAGTGCAGACCAGGATGTAAGCTTTCTGATGAGAAGGTGGGTTGAAGGGTCTAACAAAATCAATGGCCCATTTCTCAAATGGTTCAAGGACTATCTGGGGCTGTAGAGGCATTTCATATGCTTTCCCAGGTTGTCCCATCCGTTGGCAGCTATCACACCTTCGTACATAATCCTGAGCATCACGAAAGATGGAGGGCTAGTAATATCCCATTTGCAGCACTTTGTGACCTATTCTTTTATCTGCAAAATGTCCTCCACAGGGCCCATCATGTGCAGCCTTCAGTATCTCATAGATATCATCTTCTTCCACACAACACCGAATCTGTTGGTCAACCCCTGTATGAAAGAGATATCCTACCATCCATGAATATCGGGTACTCTGGTGAATAAGCTTCCTTTACTCCTTATATGATAGATGACGAGGCACCTTCCCTGTAGCAAGATAATTAGCAATATCTGCATACCACGGAATGTTAGCAGATACTACAAAAAGATGTTCATCTGGAAAATTATCTTCAATTGGTGTATTCTTACCATCATGTTCTATCCTAGATAAGAAATATGCAACCACATTGTCCTTCCCTGGTTTATCTACTATAGTAATATAAAATTCCTATAGTAGTAAAATCCATCTTGTGGTACGACCAAAGGTAACAGGTTTATTCATTAAATACCTCATAGATCCATGATCAATATGCACAAAGGTAGGATACCCGGTAATGTAGTGCCAAAATTTATTGATGGCGTAAATGACAACAAGGAACTCTTTCTCAGTCACTGTGTAGTTTAATTTAGCAGGAGACAAATTCTTACTAACATAGTAAACTGTGTATGATATTTTGTCCTATTGTTGTCCTAATACTGCACCAATCACTGTTTGGGAAGCAACCGTATGAATATGGAAAGGTAATACCCAATCCGGACCTCTAAGGATCGGAGCGCTACAGAACAATTCCTTAATTCTCGTAAAGGCTGCATCACATTCCTCTGTCCACACAAAATTTGAATCTTTTGTTAGCAATTGAAAAAGTGGATGTGCTACTTTAGCAAAATTTTCTATAAAATGCCTGTAATAACCAACACAACCAATAAAGTTGCGTACCTGCGTGGGCATTTTCAGTGTTAGGAAATGTTGAATTACCTTTGTCTTTGTTGGGTCCATCTGGATTCCTTCAGCTGAGAGAAAATGTCCCAGAACAATTCCCTCTTCCATCATCATATGGAATTTTTCCGTACTCAGTGAGACACGCACTTGTATACACCTTTCGAGAACTTTTTCTAAATTTTTCAGCCCTTCAAGAAATGAATCCCCATATGGAGTAAAGTCATCCATGTAGATTTCAACACCATCATCTATCAAATCAAAGAATATTCCCAAAATTGCCCTCTGGAACGTTGCAGGAGCATTACATGGGCCAAAAGGAAGGACCCGGTATGCAAATGTTCCCCAGGGGCATGTGAAAGTGGTTTTGTCCTGATCTTTAGGAGCTATCTGGATCTGGTTATACCCACTAAACCCATCTAGAAAAGAAAAAAAACTTTTTTCCAGCCAATGTGTCCAAAACTTGATCAATGAATGGCAAAGGAAAATGATCTTTCTGCGTTGCCTTATTTAATTCTCGATAATCCATGCATATCCACCATTTACCATTTTTCTTAGGGACCATTACTAATGGGGAGACCCATTGGCTATCTGAGATGGGGTAAATAAAACCTACGTCTAGTAATTTTTGAAGTTCTTCTTTCACAACATTTTTTAATGAGGGGTTCATCCTTCTCTGAGGTTGTCTCACAGGACGACAATCCTCGTTAATGTATATATGATGGGTACATGAATTAGCAAGAATCCCCTTCATATCTGTATAATCCCAAGCGAAGGCTTCTTTGTGTTTCTGAAGGACATCCATGAGTTGCTTATTCTGGGATTCTGACAGGGTTGGATTAATATTTAGGGTTTTTCCTGGTTCTAGTTCCACTGGGACACTTTCACTGGGTGCATCAACAAGTATCTCCTCTGATCCTTCTGTTGTTTCAATTGTTTCCTGAGTCTCACGGTTTAGGATAGATTCTATGAATTGTTGATTTGTTTCGGAAACGGAGCAAGGATCATCCATAAAGGAGGTGATTACATCATCTTCTGATTCCATTTTCAACTGAAGGGCTTGTCCAATAGTGAGGACTAGTCTCAATTCCTCATTTTTTGTTTCGGGCTCTTTCCTAGATAAAATTTTCTTGCCTCCTGCTGGTTTTATGGATGGGTTTGGTTCTGTAGGTGGGTATAACACTAAGTTCTTAATGTTGTGCCCATTTGAAATAACCATGTGCCCCGATCGGCACCCAATGTAAGCATCTGCAATAGCCAGCCATGGTCTACCCAAAATCAAAGGATGGTCGCCCACCGAAGATTGTGTCTATAAGACCAGGAAATCTATGGGATAGTGCCATGAATCCACTGAAATTGTTACATCTTCCAACTTTCCTATAGGTTTGATTGTAGATCGGTCTACCAATTCCAATACTGTAGGTGTATGTTTCAAGTTACGAAGACCTAATGCATGCATGGTTTCAGTGGTGATAACATTGATGGTAGCACCCAGGTCTACCAACACATTTGGAATCTGTACCCCATTAATTTGTACTGTCAAAATTGGGTTCCCTAGATCTCCATACTTTTCAGGCATTGACTTTCCCGTCATGAAATCTAATAATTTTCCCATAACATGAATGGTAAGGGGGTCTTTGGATTTCTTTGCAAGTTTCTTCGAACAATATTCCCTAAGAGTCTTCGCATATATTGGCACATCCTTCATAGCTTGTAACAAGGGAATTTTAACAAATAAGTTCTACAATTCTCCTAATAAATCAAATTCATCTCGAGGGCTTGATCTACTCAAAGTTAATCTCTCTGGGTAAGGTGGTTCAGATTGATGTTGTTTTACAGGAGGCGCCTGGTTTCTATCAGTTTGTTTTGGCTCTTTATTAATTGGTACTGATTCCTTACCTTCACTATCGAGTTGTTAAATGGTAACTGGAGGAGGTTGAACATTAACTGTCTACCCTGATTGTAGATTCATTTCATACAACTCTGCAGTGGAAATGCTATATGAAGGTAGGTTAAGAATGTTAGCTTGATGAGCTCCCTTGTTATTAGGATTTGGATTAGGTTGGATTGGGAGCTGAGGATGGGCAGGTTGATTACCCGGAGGCACGTTAGAGGGTAGTTGGAGTTGCTTCTATAGCATCGGCTGAGGAAACTTCCCAGGAGGGGATCCTCGCCAAGTTGGAGCCCATGGGGAGCTCAAACTAGCTTGAGGGTTCCACTGCTGCCACAGTGGAAACTAGTATTGTGGCCACATTGAAGGATAGGGCATGGACTGAGGATTCATATTAGATTATTGAAATACTGAGATGGATCTGAGTACATACCTTGATTTCCCATTGGTGGTCGAGGTTGCCATGGCTTTCTACACCCCATGAGGTATAGTTACTCCATGTCTTTCCCTGTCCCTTGAAATACTACTTTCAGGCCTGGCAGGGGGGGGCATGAGCTTGTTGCATGATTTAGCTCACAGATTGTACATTACTCTATGGAGTTTAGTGGACATTCCCTCTCTGGATGCTTTTTTCTACACGTCGGGCTGAATATCGCCATAGTCCTGTCCAATTCCAGTTTCTTTTGTTTTACTTGCAGCGTATCCATCTGTGCTGACAGGGTGCTGAGGATATCCGTCCTCAAATTGTCTAGCAGGTTTCTGATTTCTGGTTTCGTAACACCTTCGCTAGACCCTCTTACTGATCGAATCCCTTGTTTGTTTCTTGCAAGCCCCCTTGAGCACTGAATGCATAATTCGCAGATACCTTCGAATCTTTCCTTAGAGATGTCTCCTTTTCCCACAATGTTCAATAGTTCCATTGAGTCCTCACAGAAAGATCGAAGGAGGATAATTTTTAGAATTTTCTTATCCAGGTCAGAGTGACCCAACCTCTGTAAGGTGTACTTGAATCGTTCCACACAATCTTCTAACCTCTTGTCTTCTTTTTGTGTGAACTTGAAAAGTTCCTCCTTAATGTCCCAAGATTTACAGTAATCCTGGTATTTTTCCAGAAAAGTTGTCCGCATATCATCCCATGTGGAAATAGAGCTTCCTCCAAGGCCCATGAACCATCGCAGAGCCGTTCCTTTTAATGTAGAAGGAAAAAAATTTAACTTTTGGGCCTCTGTCATGTAGTCATACCCTCGACACACTATATCAAACTCAAATAGAAATGTGTCTGGATATTCTGAAACAAGCCCATGAAAGTTTGGTAAGGCTGCTAATGGAATAGGCTTTGTGGGCACACCAACTCCCAGATCCCTGATTGGAAATTCAATAGTGGAGTTTGTGGGAGCCATAAATATCTTCCAATAACCATTGGGTACTTCACTAGGCTTTGTAAGAGATGGATGAGGCTTTCTTACCCCTTGGATATGAGTCACTTTAGCAGCACTTCCTCGGTCCCTTGGTCATGCAAATACTCCTTCGATCCCTTCTCCTATGTCCTGATGACTTGATCCCTCGGATACAACCTCCTGTCTCCTGCTGGAGTGGTCTAACTCTACCAAGGTTCTACTTGTGACCTCTCCCCCCTCTATTACTAGCATAATATTTCCCTGGTCAGGTATACTACTAGATGTTTCTTCAACTGCTGGAGGGACCTGTTGTGTCGTATCACCAAAGAATGATGTAAACAACATTGGTTGATCTACTGATTGTCCCTTAGACTTCACTCTTCATGCCCTTGGTCTTACGACTGCATGAGAGGATGTTTCTGATTCAACCTTTGCAATAATCTGTTGGATGTAGGTCTTTCTTCCCAAATATGGTCCTCCCTTCTTTGGGGCTCTCCCTCTGCCCTTGTTATTCGCTTCTTTGTTCATACAAGTATTGGTATGATGGAAGGTCTTGGCATGAACCTAAAATGCTTAGCCTCGAAGTAAGGTGTCAAAGGACCATTCCTTCCCCAAGATGAAAGAACTTACAAAAAGAAAGGCAGCTAAAAAAAAACAAGAGTCTAAGGTTCAGGGCCCAGAGTAGGGCGTCAAATGACTCCTCCCTCCCCAAGACAAGAACCAGGAACAAACTCACACCACGAGAAGACCTAATACTTTCCAAATATGAAGCAGGGCATCAAAATACTCCTCCCTCCCCAGGGTAAAAGCTAGGGTTTCCCAAAAACACACACAAGGATTTGAAAGAAGTAAATCTAACTCAGGGTCTGGAGCAGGGTGTCAAAAGACTCCTCCCTACCCAAGATAAGAGATTGGCCCAAAACGGAAAAGAAAAAATAAAAACAAGCGGAAAGAACACCTATGCTCAGGACCTGAAGAAGAGTGAGAAAACTTGTTCTCTCCCCAGGACGAGAGATTGACCCTCTGGTTGGTCCGGATCGTTGTCTTGCACCTTGTTAGCCTCCACAACAACGACACCAAAATGTTGGTGTCCAGGTATGAACGATTTATTCATCCTGCTAGCTCCCAAAATGAACCTGTCCCTTTGGTCGCATTTTGTGGTGGATAACATGGATTTTGGTAGTTTTCTCAAATTGATTTTGATTTTTTCTAGCTGCGAAACTTAGGTTTTGATTTTTGTCTTAGAAATAAGATGACCCATAAAGGTCTTCTCTTTAAAATTTTCATAAAATGCTTTCAACAGCTAACGTGTGTTTAGAAGATGAGTGTTAGCTAGTGAAAGTGGTGAATTTCAATAGCTAAGGAGAATCTCTAATAGGTCTGTGCGCTGGTGAAAGTGTTGATTTTCAAAACATCCAAAGAAGCATTGTCGCAGGTCGTGCGCTGGTTAAAGCGGTAAGTTTCAACAGCTAAGGAGAAGTTCTTGCAGGATTGTGCGCTGGTGAAAGCGGTAAGTTTCAACAGCTAAGGAGCAGTTCTTGTGGGATTGTGCGCTGGTAAAAGCAGTAAGTTTCAAAAGCTAAGGAGCAGTTCTTGCGGGATTGTGCGCTGGTGAAAGAGGTAAGTTTCAACAGCTAAGGGGCGTTTTCCATGGACCGTTGGCTAGAGAAAGTGGGAATCACGTGCGCTTATGCACCTTTCAAAAATCAAATGACGATGCAATCAAATCACGTCATGCAATCAAGAAAGACGCGCTGGTGAAAGTGGATAATCATGAAAACTTGAGTTCCATGTCCAAGTCGGATTACAAATCGGATCCGGTTCAGAAACTCATGCTCCAAAATCATGGCGTCGGGGATGGCAAGTTCAAACCCATTAGCGTAGGTACAGAAGCTGTACTACCAGGCTAATAACATCAAATCATATCATTGCTTCCCTATCACGCATCGTTCACAAATGTTGGTTAAGTTTCTAATGTTAAAAAACATAGCCGACTCCCGAGAGCTTTCAACAGCGCAAGACCTCGGCCCGAATAGCAGTTCTTGTGTTGTGTGTACAAAATCGGTTGGGATTTTGGGTTGCAAATGGCGAGGAGACGCAGTGGGTCTTTATTAAGAAAAGAGTTAGACAGCCTATCTTTCTTACAGGCGCATCCAGAAGTCGAAAAACACTTCTCAAACGCAGGTTGCATTGAATTTATTGAGAGGCTGCAGAATGGTTGTCACCAGTCGACAGCAGAGGCTTTTGCTAAAACATTTGATGGGAATAAGGCTCATGCTGGATCTTTGGAAATCATTGTAGATGAAGCTGCCATTGCTGCAACAACCATCCTACCAAGATCGGGACAGAGTCTGTTCAAAACCACTGCCACCAAAAACTTAAACTTCAGAGCCTATTTGAAGGAAGAGTTCAGGCACAATGCATGGAAAAAGAGCATGTCGGTTTCCTATTTAGGTGGCAGGAACTCTTTAAGGGCATCCAACTCTACATAACCTTGGAGGGCAGGTATGACAAACTCATGATGTATCATTTTAAGCTCCTAGACCATTTCACAGGTAAAACTCTCCTCAATTTACCTTTTTTCTTACATAAGAGTTTAACTAAGGTCTGCAAGAAAATCAGGGCTCAACCCATAAGCATGAAGAATACTCTATGTCACTTTGGCCTTATTAAATTGATCATTCTAGAGGAATTAAGATAGCAGGGAATGAGCTGGCAGCATTTTTTATTTTATGAGGGCTTTGAAACACAAACTCAGCCCGTAAATGAACAGGGGAAAGGTTCAAAGAAACAATTGACTCCTCAAAGAAGTTCGAGGAAGAGGAGGACCTTGCCAGGACCTCCAGAAGATAGAATCTCTGGAGTGAAATCCCACAGGTCAAAGAAAAGGCTAAACTTTGAAACCACTACAGAGAAGCCTACAGAGAAGAGAACAAACATGTTAAACCTTCCCTATACAGACTCAGAACCAGAGCAACAAGATGAGAGCCCTGTCATCAAGAGTCCTGAACAGTCAACTGAGTTTGCACAGAATTATGAGACCTTCACTCATACAGAGGAAGGAGAAACATCAAAGAGCTCTAAGTTAAAGATAACTCAGAAAATCAAGCATCTGAAAGAGGTAATCTCTCAGCAAGAGGTCTTGGAACGGGTAATCAAAGAAAGGTACAAGAAGTTGTCTAATAACTTCGCAAAAACCAACGTTGCATTTGAGAGACTGGCTCGGGAAAGTGTTAAAGAGAAGAAAAGAAAGCAGAAGATCACCAAATATTAAAATAGTCTATGGTGGCTTGCCAAGCACCTTAAAAGGAAGATAAGAATATTGAAACAAAAACAAAATCAAAAGTCCCACCTAGATTTGAAGGTGCTTGCTCAGGTTGTTGTAAACATGCAAGGGGAGAAATCAAAAACACATTGAATTTTGTTGAAATCGCATTTTGGAGGTGAAAGTCCATTTTTGGCTCAAACTGAACTTTCACCAGTGCAAAGTGAAATTTTATGACCCGTTAGCTGGTGAAAGGCAGCGCTTTCACCAGCTAACTAGTGAATTATAAAGCCTGTTAGCTGGTGAACGCAGGAAAAGCATTTTTGGAAGCCAAGGAAAGAATAGGTCAGTTTTTACAGATTATAAAGAGGTTCTAGAGTATCAAGGGGATATCATATCGCATGCAAAGGACTCAGCATCAGAGGTTCGAGAGAATTTTGGGAACCACATGCAAAACAATTTTCCTCAAAGATCAACTATGAACGTTGAAGAAATCCAACTGTCAAGACAGGTGTCCTGCCATGTTTCATTACATTGCAGATTCCAGGAGCTGAAGGATATAGATGGTGAACTTTTGAGATTGGATACAATCTGAATGATAGTTTAGTTGTTAAATCTTTATTATCAAGTTGTTTAGTTACATTTGAATTGCTATTTTTAAACACAAATCCATGTTTTTAGGATCTGTAAAACTGATTGTAAGAGGCTATAAATGCCTATTTTTGCTAAGAGAC
>JZKD02S0380589.1:511581-532053 GCA_000966675.3 Picea glauca
ATGAATGTATAATGATGTTTATTTATACCATTTATGTCACTTCCTTTTAACATTAGGGCCGACCTGACACTTTCTTATTTTGTAATTCTTTTCTTTAATTGTCTTCAGGGCCTAATTGTCTTCACTTTGTCATCTTCAAAAATTCATTTCTCCTCAACCATGAGGATCCACGTGATGTGCCACATACCACCGGAAAGAGCATGATGTATACTATCCATCCATGGCTGTTGTATCTACATGTTCATTTTCCTTCATGTCCAAATAACTTCATCAATCTTGTGGTCCAAAACCCATGACTAGGGTTGACATCAATGACAACAACCAATCTTCCAACACATACAACGGTTCACATTCAAAACAGAGTAATGCTCAGAAACAACACTGACAAAACGCCCTATGAACTATGGAAAGGAAGACCGAAAAATGTGAAGCACTTCAGAGTATTTGGAAGAAAATGCTACATCAAAAGAGAAGATGGAATAATGGGAAAGTTTGACTGTCGTGTGGACAAAGGAGTACTTGTTGGTTACTCAAGTACAAGGAAAGCATACAAGTGTTACAATTTGAGGTTGGAAAAAGTTGTGGAAAGCATCAATGTAAGAATTGATGAAACAGGTGGACGTGAATTAAAGGAAGAAGAAAATGAATCAATGGAACAACTTTACAAAGAAGAATTAGAAGATGAAGAAGAAGTAGAAGGGGAAGATGAAGAGGATCAGACAGAAGTAGAAGAGAAATTTAAAAAAGTGCCTCCAAAGACACCTAGCAAACGAGTACAGAAGAATCATCCTTCAGATCAAATTATCAGAAACAAAGATGCAGGAGTTAAGACTAGAAGAAGAATCTGTTCACCAGAACAAATGCACCTATCACTCTCATCTACGATTGAACCAAAAAGTTTTGAAGAGGCCAACAAGGATCAATTTTGGAATAAGGCCATGGATGAAGAATTGGATCAAATAGAGAAGAATGACACTTGGGAATTGATTCCAAGACCAAAGAATAAGAATGTGATTGGAACAAAGTGGGTATTCAAAAATAAATTGGATGAAGATGGATAGGTTACAAAGAACAAAGCTATATTGGTATGTAAAGGATACAAACAAGTTGAAGGAAATGACTTTGAAGAGACATTTTCTCCAGTTGTTAGAATAGAAGCAATCCAATTTCTCCTAGCTTATGCATGCTCCAAGAATATTAAAGTGCATCAGATGGATGTGAAATCATCTTTTCTAAACGGGGAACTTGAAGAAGAAGTCTACATTGAACAAACAAAAGGATTTCAATTGTCAGAGAACCCAGATTATGTGTGTAAATTGAAGAAGGTCATGTATGGTATAAAACAGGCTCCTAGAGCATGGTACACTAGACTAGATAAATGTTTATAGCAGGCAGGGTTCAAAAAAATATGTGCAGACAACAACCTCTACATCAAGGTAAATCAAGATAGTATTTTATTAATTGAAGTTTATGTTGATGATATTATTTTTGGAAACCCTTCACTGGGAGAAAACCAACCTTCCTTGGTGCCGCACCTTTCAACTCTTCATTGTATTAATTTCACCATTCAAAATACAATATATACAATATTTTAGGTATTTCGTAGCTACCAAAACCATAATCCCTTAATCCGTGTTAATTTAGAAAACCGCTAAAAATAGCAAAATCCGTTAAAATAGAAAAAACCACCCAAAAAACAATTTTGGGGCACTTCCCCGAACCCTGTCAACTCTGACCTACTGCCCAGAGCCGAATGTTGTGAGTAGCCAATGGGGGGGAATCATGTCCCCCCCTGTGGCCCCCCAGGAAAGTGCCTGATGCACACGAAACTAAGAGCGAAGGAAGTTGGGATCATCAGACGCAGTTGTCGAATCCAATGCGCCCACACACATACATGCAAACAATATAACACATACCCAACAAGTGACACATGGAACATGTTCGTACAACAAAGGACGTGGAATATGATTAGTTGGCAGGTGACATGGCAAGGTTCGTCAACAATTGACTGGGTAATCATACCTCTAAGTGGCCCAGTCATACATCGACACATGGCATGTATGAGCCAATGAGAGGTCGGCACATGGCGACCTCCCATTGACCAATGTTGATATGGTTATGTAAAATATTTGGGAGTCGACAAGGGTTGAACCTGTGACCTACCAAATTCTTAACACAATCCCCACATGTCCTAACATGTTTCTTAACCATACCATATGTTTAAATGTATTTGAATTTAAGCTAAGGTTCAAATGGGTGGCTAAAGGGTCAAGGGCCTAAGCTCTCGGCCCTTAGCCCTTGGTCATATACCATACCAAATAACCATGTCATAGTCACGAAGGATATTAACATATAAGACGATTTAAAACTATAGCATATGGTGTATTCCATATGCAACCACCAAATTCGCATGGGAGTTTGTTATGATATATATAGTATATAGTAAACTATATACTATATATATGTAATATATGTATCCATGTAAAATGTGCCAAACAAATATATGTCAATGAATGAGGAGGTTGTGGGGAATCGAACCCTTAACCTCCGCTATTTTAGCAGAAGGTTTTAACTAATACACCAAACAATCTATTTGTTATGAAGATACCTTTGAATATAGTAATTAAGTTGCCTTAAAATTCGAGTGAAGGTTGGAGGTCACGCCCTATATATTGGGCACAGAGCCCAACACTCCAAAAAACATTCCTATGCACATATATTGAGGTACACAGAGTCTGAGACAGTGCATGAATTTTGAGGTAGTACATATGTATTGAAGTATGTGCAAGTACAAGTTAAGTTTTGTGTTACACCGTACAGTGTGCCAAATGGTACCTTGATGGAATTTCAAGTATTTTGTATCAATTTTGTGATATTTTTCACATGGATTGGGAATATTAGGTATGTTTTGTGATTTGAGGTCATCTGTAAAACTATTTTCTCAATTTTCCATTAATGGCCATTTAATGTATTGTTTTGCATGCCGAAGAGCATAAAATTGAGCTAGTTTAGAAATTGCTCGAATTTATAATCGAAATTCTCATAATCTCGCAAGGATTTTAATGGTGAAGTTATTTTCTTGTTTTGAGTAATGGAATTGAAGAGAATCCATTAATTTGGCATATGTGAGCCATTTTACATGTGACTTTGGTATTTTGAGATGGAGAAAGCAATTTTCATTGGATTAAAGGGAACTTAAAGATGAAACAAAAGTATGTAATTTGAGTTCCTTTATTTTCTATTGTTCCATCTCATCATTAAGCAAAGATAATCATTATTTAATGATTTTTTGGGTAAAAAGCATATCATCATAATTTTGCAAACCATCCCAATACGATCAGTAAATTATTCTAGATCAAGTTAGACACTGCTTGTATATATGTAAGAAATAAGTGGTGTCTAAGTATTTTTAGATCAGATCTTCAAACGATGGTCGGGGATGAATTGTGGCTTCAATCCATGCAATAGAGTCTAGCTAAAATACGTCACATGGATAAACTAGCTATTATGATCCTAGCTCATGTGATCCTCATTGATGCTCGAGTTGTAGGTATACTTGTTATGAGCCGATGGTGTTAATTTTCTAATTCTAACACCTAGCTAAATTGTTTAGTAGTGATTTCCTTATCATAAATTAAATTTGCAGTTCACAAAATAAAATACATTGACTAGAATAATTAACAAAAAATGAATATCAAAAGCAAAGAAACCAATTCCAGACACACAAGGATTTCTTCCCTTCAAATCATCTTATCATTAGAATAATATCAAATATTACAAGGGCTCCCTTACTGGTAAAATGGCCCACGAAGAAATAACTGAAAAATATAAACAACACTTGCAAATTGTAGAAACTCTGCCACTGCAGCACAACCCTATACATCCAATCTACTAAGATTTGTATGTGCCTTGTCTTAATATAGAATGTGTCATTACATGCCCTACTGTAATGTAAGGTGTGTATATACGCACCCTGAGCGAACTGCTCGATGTGTATAGCTTGACCCTGGGGCTCTAGTGTGGCCAAAAATTGTGGCTCTGATCTACCAAATCTTCCTATGGCTGCCCTTGTTCTCTTTTCTCCTTTGGCTTGAGAAAAATGTCCTTCTCTTTCTGTCAATGTGATTCACTAACTCTCAACACTCTCTCTTGTGTTGTTGTTGTGTATTCTTCTTCACCCTATCCTTTCTTTTATAATCTTTAGTTGAACCTTAACCATAATCTCCAAAGTGATTGATGGTTGAGATTAAATCTCACCTCACTTGAGATCAATGACTATGATTCATTTAATTCACTAATGCCAAAAACTTAGGCATTTCATTAAATTAAACTCAATTAATTATAAAAATCACTTTACTTTAATAATTCCTTTAATTAAAGTAAATTACGAAGGTTGAAGGCTTCTTTGGATGACTTCCACACATCTAGACACTCAAACCTATGTAGAAGTACATGTCCGATACTGTAAAATTAAATAGATGGAGGCCATTGTATGGGATAGTTTCATGCAGGAACATAGTATGAAATCATCTCTCTGTACTTCACTGATTATACACACACACACAAATGACTAGTTTTATATATAGTTTATTGTGTCGCTTTTTTCTATATCTAATTATTTCCTATGTGAAGTTGTTGCAATCTAATAGTAATCTTGTGTTGCCTCAAGATGCATTAGTGATTGTTTCCATCATTGATGTAGTAGTTGCAGTAGCTTGCTTGATCGACACATCTCACACCCAAGTATTGTGGAACTTTGTGCAACGATATTATTTATCATGCTTGTAATATCTCCTATGAATGCAATATGTTTGTAATCTTACAACCTACATGTTACCCTATAAAAATTATTAATACACAGATAAATCTTTAGGCAATTAATATATCTAGTAAAGATTATCTAATATAATTTGTTCCTTTAGCAACATATGTGTTAGTTTGTAGAAAGTTTCACATTAGTGGTTGTGGTGGTCACATTTAAAAAAATGAATAGATTGTTTGAAATTGTAAACATATTATTTGTATTTACATATTCAATATTAAATAGATTTTCAATGCATCTATATTGTATATATTGTCAAAAACATACCTAGGATTCCACCTAGTCGACCCTAACTTAATGGAGGTGATTGACTGGTTGCTTCTATTAAAGAGATCAAATAATAGGTGTAGGTGTCACATTGTAGCTAGCATCCATGTAAGCCACTCTAGTTAAATAAAAAACAACATTTGGACTTCAAGCATACCAACATATCTAAAACTTGGTCACTCTGAGACTATTAGATGTTTTCTTAAATAAATTATAGGGATGACACAAACAATAAAAACATAAGAGAATAGTGTCACTATGAGAAATAAGCATAGGGTTTGGGGTTTATAGGCACCTTAGTTTGAACCCTATAATGTTTTATATGCTCTATATGTTGCCTATTTTTTTCCAAACTATGATAATAATAATCTCATATAGAGACATTAAAAATGAAAACACCAAATCAAGAATTCTCAACATCTTTTGCCTCTCAAATAATAAGTTCCCAGACATCATGTCAAAGGCTATGAGAAATTCCACAGCAAAAAGAGTATACCATGTCACCACCTCCACCACTTGTTCTTTGTACCTGAGAAAAATTGAATGTCTCCTTTTTAGGAATTTTAAAGGTCATATTGGTTTTACTAAGGTTGACTCACAAGCATGGTTGGTGTAGAATGAGTAGAAACTACCCGATTATTTTTGGAGGCTTGCAACTATGTGGGATAGAATAGCAATGTTGTGTGCAAACTATAAAATAATAATGTAGATCACTATGAGAAGGTGACCACCTATATCACCCAAAAAATTTAAAATAGTGTCACCTAATCCATTAATATACCACATAGAGTGTAGGGTAGATTAGGTGCACTTGTTTGTACCCTAGAGTATTGTGTATGTCCTTGGTATTTCCCATTTTATTATAAATATTTCCAACAATAATACCATAGAGAGCCATTACCAATGAAATCACCAAATCTAGAATCCCTGACACCTCAATCCTCTCAAATAGTAAGTTCCTAGGGATTTTTTCAAAGGCTTTACCAAAGTTCAGAAAGCAAAAGTACACCTTGTTAACTAATTACAAGTGTCTACATTTAAGAAGGTGAATCTTAATTGTAAATAATGAGTAAGAATACATTTTATATGAGTAGTTTGACTACCATTTAAGAACACTACAAATCAAGTAAACATTAGATCACTTATACCTTTTACAACTAAGATTACATATACCTTTTACTAGCTAAGATGAACTAAGGACTAGCCACCTTGTGGCTCCCTCTTGTTACATTTAGGTTTATGGATATTCTTCATGATTATTATATAACTGATTGGCAAGCCATGAAGAGTGAAATATGTTCATGTTGTATTTAAATCTTGGCAGGAATAGGTATCAACACCAGCACATAACTATCAAATTAAAAATGCAATACCATGCATAACATTTATAGTAAGTGTTGAATGTCGCTATTGGTGATAAAACCCAATTTCTTCCTAAATTGTTGACCATAAAGACCAAACTCCTTTAAATAATTCCCATCCAAGCATAGGGTAACTTGATTATAGAAGGAGTCTGAATTTGGAATTCATCTTTGAAACTTGACTTATCATTATCATTGATTAGGATCATCATTATTTGTCCCTTAATGGGTGCTTAATGTTTGAATCATCATGGGTTAACATTGTGCGATTTTGTAGAATGAATATGCAGCTAGAAGCTTACCATCATTGCTTCTTTAAAAAATAATGTATTTTTTTTAGAAAATATGCATGTTGATAGTGTAGTTTCACTAAGCTAGTTGTTAAAAGTGATTATTGTTTTATGATGATAGTCTGACTAATAATGTTCTACTAACTATATTTTTTTTTGTGAATAAAAAGTGGATCCTTATATTAATTCCAGCTGAGAGCTTACAAAAATACCTACATCTTGTCTATTTACAAAGATGCTTGTAGCCTATCTGCTTACAAAAATGCATGCAGCCTATCTTCTTACAAAAATGCATGCAGCCTATCTGCTTACAAAAATACCTGCAACCTATTTGCTGACAAAGATGCCTGCATCCTATTTGCTTACAAAAATGCCTGCAACCTATCGGCTTACAAAATTTCCTAAGATCAATGGGCCTGAATTGGTGGTTCAGATCTCCTTGAGCTCCAATAGTCCAGATTCACTTTCGCATATTGTGGTTTCTCATGACGCGACTTTGCGACTTGGGAAGACAACTTCCTCCCTGTTTCAGACTCCCAATTGTCGATTTCCCGAGATTTTCTTGCATCAGATCAATGGGGCCAAATTGACGGTTCAGATCTCCTTGAGCACCAATGGTCCATATCCGCTCTCGCATTTTGTGATTTCGCTTATCACGACTGCGTGACTTGGGCTGACAGCTTCCTCCATACTTTGAACTCCCAATTGATAGTTTCCCGAAATTTTCTTATGTCTGATCAATGGGACCAGATCAACAATTTGGATCTCCTCTAGAACCAACGGTCTATATCCGCTCTCGCATTTCGTGATTTCATGTTTCATGACTTCGCGACTTAGGGAGACAACTCCCTCCATACTCTGAATTCTCGAAACCCGAGTTCCCGAAGTTTTCTCACATTAGATCAATGGGACCTGATCAATGGTTAAGATCTCCTCTAGCACCAATGGTCAAGATCCGCTCTCGTATATCACGATTTCGCGTTTCATGACTTCGCAACTTGGGCAGAAAACTCCCTGCATGTTTCGAACTCCTGAAACTCGAGTTCCCAAAATTTTCTCACGTCAGATCAATGGTTAAGATATGCTCTAGCACCAACAGTCCAGATCCGCTCTTGCATATCGTGATTTCACATTTTGTGACTTCACAATTTGGGCAGATAGATCCTTGCATGCTCCGAACTCCCAAAACCTGAGTTCCCAAAATTTTCTCGCGTCAAATCAATGGGACCAGATCAACGGTCCAGATCACCTCAAGCATCAACAATCTAGATCCTCTCTTGCTTTTCACGACTTCGTGAATTTGGGAAATGATAACCTCTATGCTCCTGACTCTCGATTGCTGAGGTCCTTAAATCAACTGCCAATTGATGTTCCTCTGCACTCACTCCTGAGCTTCTTATCATTTCTGACTTGGAAGATATTCTAATTAGACAAAGGTGGCACCCCGTCCGGATTAGGGCCATCCATCTGAGTAAGCTCCTTGCATTGGAGCCAGAGGGGAGAGATTTGGGACTACCTGGAATCGTGGAGAATGATCTTCTGCATAGAGTCGACCCTTGCATTAGCTAGTCTGTCTGCAATTTTTTTTGCATTTCACCGAATGTGAGAAGAGGTTAGAGTTAGAGAGGGTCCGAGAAGAGCCTGGAAGCTATAAAGAGGGCCAAGGAGGTTCCAGCTAGGTGTGATTTTCCCTATATCTTTTCCATTTAGTATTTTTGTTGCCAAGTCTATTATGATTTTGGATTCTCCTTCAATAATCAGACAGGTGAGGTTTTGATATAGTGTCATTTTCACTCCTTTGATAAGACCCCAAAGCTCTACTGATTTTTTGGTGTCGCATCCCAGATTTTCTGCGATGAGGCTTTGAATTTGGCCTAAGTTGTTTCTTATGACCACGCCATAGCCTGAGTGTCCTGGATTTCCTTTTGATGCACCATCAAAGTTTACCTTATGGAAGCCTTGCAGGGGGAGGAGCCACTTAGCGGGACTGAAGGATTTTGAAAAAAGGGGCGGTTGCTGAGGAGGGGTGGAGTGTGAAAATGAGAAACCCCAAAAGTTGAAGAGCGAGAGCTCACCTGGGTCAGTTGGGAAGTATTCCTTGGTCCATGATTGCAGTTGAAGAGTTTCCTGGAGATGCAGGAGGATTGTGTTCCAGAGGAGGGTGGGAGGAGATGGTTGGGAGTGAAATATTCTTTTGTTTCTCTCTTTCCATAGTTTCCAATCCCCAATGGTGCTTATGATGTTATTTTTAACTCGTTGGTTCTTCTAATGAACTGAGTGGCCTAGTTCTAGATGTTCTCACTGAGTGGACAACTATTTAGGAGGTGCTCCATGGTTTCTGCCTGGAGATGGCAGAGATGGTAGATCGAGGGGCCGATGAAACCACATTTTTGAAGATTGTCACAGGTTAAGATCTTGTTCTGAAGTAGAAGCCAGAGGAAAGTAGAGATTTTGGGACAGAGTTTTGATTTCCATATTTTTGTCCAGATACTATCTTTCTGAAGGTTATGGAATTTCTCGTGAAGAGTGTATCCCTCCTTGAGTGTGAAGCTTCCATGAGGTGTGTATTCCCATCTGAGAATGTCTTGGTATGTGATTTTCTGGATTCTCCTTTGGGTTGTAGTTTGTTTCGAGTGTTGCAGGTCACAGTCCATTGCCATTTGGAGTTCCTGATGAGTATATTTCCAGCTTCGCTAGGGAGAGTTGTTTGAGGTATCTTTCCACAAATCTACCACTTTGAGAGTGGCCAGATCTTGAATGTTATTTTCATAGGATTTTATATTTTCTTCAAATTATAGGGGTGGAATTTGTTTCCAAGAATCCATCCAGAATAGGGAATTCTAGCCATTGCGAACTTCCCAGAAAGCATGTTCCTGTATGAGTGGTCAGTTTTTCCAGGCTACATTCCAAATGTTGGAGCCTTGGATTTGCTCCTGCATTCTTATGAGTTGATTTTGATGCATGTTTGGAGCATATTTGCATTTCCATATTTTTTTCCAGAGCTATGTTGGTGTTTTGAGCCATCTCCACCAAATTCTTGCTCCCATGGTGCTATTAAATTTTCCAGGGTCCTAAAGGCCCAGACCAACTGAAGATTTGGGCTTGCAGACCTTGTCCCAACTGACAAGGGCCCATTTTTTGTTCAGGTTGTGTCCATGCCATAGAAAATTTCTTTGCATATTCCTTATTTTCTTTATGATAGATTGGGGGGCATATCGGGCTAAGAAGAGGTAAGATGGGATGGCTTGGAGGACTGACTTTAAGAGAACCAATCTGGATGGAAGGTTGAGGGAGTGAAAGGTCCAGTTGCTAAGAGGGTTGGTGATGGAGAGTAGGAGGGAATCCATAGAGATGCTTGTGTCTGTTGAGTCAAAGAGAGGGAGTCCCAGGTAGCGAGAGGGCAGAGTGAAAACAAGGGTATTCAGAAGTTGAGAAAGGTGTTGTTGGATTGCTACAGGAGTATTAAAAAATAAGAACTGCTATTTGGCTAGATTAAAGGTGGTGTCAGAGGCTTCGCTAAAATCTGCGAGGATGGAACTTAGTTTAATTGCTTCTTGCATGGTGGTGGTGTTCATTAGCAATGTGTCATCGACAAATTGACTATGAGAGGCTATCAGTTGTAACCCATGAAGGGGGAGGCCTTGGAGGGATCCATTTTGAAATAGCATCCTAGACCTTCAACCATTATGACAAAAAGGAATGGGGAGAGAGGGTCGCCTTGCCTTATTCCTCTTGAGGGGGAGAAGGGTTGAGAGGGGACACCATTGACAAGGATCGAGAAAAAGGTTAAGGAAATGAGGTTCATTATCCAAGAGATCCAATCCTTGTTGAAACCAAAAGCCGAAATGAGAGCTTTCATGTATTGCTAGCTTAATTTGTCAAAATATTTTGAAAGGTAAAGTTTTAGAAGCATACGTGGAGTGCGGGTGCTTTTGAGCGAGTGAATAATTTCATGGAAAAGTATGATGTTGTCCATGATTTTCCTTCCTTCGACATATCCTAATTACTCCTTGGAGATGATGAAGGGGAGAATTGTTTTAAGTCTTAGAGCGATGACCTTGGAAATGATTTTGTAGATCACGTTGCAAAGAGCTATGGGTTTGAAGTTCTTCGGATTTGTGACCCTTTATTCTTTGGGGATTAGAGTGAGGAAAGTGGCATTTAGTGTTGGAAGAACTTGTTAATTTTTAAGCCATTATTATAGATGTTTTCATTTCATTAGATAACAATAGCATAATCCAAAATCATTGAGAAATACACAATCACAAGAGACACAGCATTTATCTTGGGAAACCCTTTAGGGGAAGAAAACCCAGCAAAACTTCCTTAATATAGATAGAAATTACAATGCCAAGAGATCTCTTATGCTAATACAGAAAGTCCTCTCCTATATATGCGCCACTCTCTTTCTCCTTTGTCGGTAACAGATCAGAACTTGTCTCTCAAACTGAGCAAGTTTGTTGTGTCTAAGTGAGGTGCTAGCCTCCTTTATTTATACAAGTCTGGCATGTGTGAAGTGTCTCTTCACTAGCAGGGACGACTTATCAAACTGGGTGGGTAAACCCACCTTTATTATATTTTTGGGTCTCTTTAATAACTGTTGGGGCCGACTTCTTATTTTGCCTATTACAATTGTCTTTTGACCAATCCGCAAAAGGGGATTTGGTTCTATTACAATAACCGACATGATCAATCCACAATGGGCATTGATCCTATGAATAATATATCAATAATAATAAGAATACTCTTTGTAGTTACATTATTTTAACACTCCCCCTTAATAAGAAGGGTATTCTTTAGTAGCATCATGCGAGAAAGAGAGCATAGCATCATCAACAGCATAAAGTGGGAGGAAAACATCATCAATATCATATTGGCTAGCATATCTATAAATCATCGGAAGTTTTCTTCATCAGCATCATCATCATTCTCAAAGGAATGCCATCATCATCTGCATCAATATGTATTAGTATAAAAATGGATACATCATCATCATCACAGCACAAGGTTGGCTCATCATAATACAAGACTGGCTTTACGTCATAGCTGTCAAGCTGGAAGCTCAGTACTTGTCTCATCTCATCGTCTTGCTTTACATCATAGCACTCAAGTTGGAAGCAAGATAGTCATCCTGCTTTACGTCACAACCATCAGGTTGGAAGCATGATACTAGACTGGCTTTACATCACAACTATCCAACATGAAGCTCAGTGCTAGTCTCATCATATCATCTTGCTTTACGTCTAACAACTCGGTCAGAAGTAAGGAACGTCTCATCTTGCTTTACATATGAAAACTCGGTCAGAAGCAAGGAATACATCTCATCTTGCTTTACGTCTGACAACTAGGCCAGAAGAAAGGAACATCTCATCTTGCTTTACGTCTAACAACTGGGTCAGAAGCAAGGAACATCTCATCTTGCTTTATGTCTGACAACTGGGTCAGAAGCAAGGAACAGATATCATCTTGCTTTACGTCTGACAACTAGGTAAAAAGCAAGGAACACATCACATCTTGCTTTACGTCTGACAAATAGGTCAGAAGCAAGGAACACATCACATCTTGCTTTACATTTGACATCTAGGTTAGAAGCAAGGAACATCACATCTTGCTTTACATCTAATAGCTAGGTTAGAAGCAAGGAACATCACATCTACTCCCCCTTTCAAGGAATGTCCTTTCAGATTAGGCCAAGATTATCTTGGAAGTACTCAAACTTTACACGAGATAGAGACTTGGTCAACACGTCAACAACCTATTCATCTGTGCTAATGTATTGGAGCTTTAAGGCTCCTCTCTATACCATTTCATGGATGTAATGATAATGGATCTCTATGTGCTTCAACTTGTCGTGGAATACAGGATTCTCTGTCATCTTTATGAAGCTCTGGTTGTCACATAGAATCATAGTTGCTCTCATCTCTAAGTCAAATAGTCCAGTCAACAACTTTCGAAGCCATATAGCTTCACAGCTAGCAGAACATGAGGCAATGTATTCTTCTTCCGCTATGCTGAGAGCAATGCTAGATTGCTTCCTACTCTTCCACGAGATCATAGTTGATCCCAAATTGAAACAACATCCTGAAGTGCTTTTCCTGTCAAAAACACTTCCTTCCCAATCTGCATCATTATATCCACTCAATGTGAAATTATGATCTCCATCATAGCTGAGACCATAATCTATTGTACCTTTAAGGTACCTCATCACATGTTTTGCAGCCACTAGGTGAACATGTCTGGGTTCTACCTGAAACTGACTCAAGGTGTTCATGGAAAAACAAATGTCTGGTCTGGTGTTCGTCAGGTACATCAGCGATCCAATAATCTGTCTATACAGTGTGGCATCAATCAATTATGATGATGTATCGATCAGCAGCTTCAGCTTCACTTCCATGGGTGTATTCATGGGCTTACATTCCAACATGTCGAATCTCTTCAAGATTTCGATCGTGTACTTCCCTTGGTTAAGGAAGATCCTTTCAGGACTCTACCATACCTCAAGACCTAAGAAGTAATGCATTAGTCTGAGGTCTTTCATTTCAAATTCCGAGGCAAGTCTCTTTTTACATTCAGCGATGAGCTTTTCTTCTCCATTTAAGAATAAGTCATCCACATATAGCAGTAAGATTACTGGCTCATTATTCATAATTTTGAAGTAGAGATTCGATTCTGCTTTACTCTTGGTAAAGCCTAAGCTCGTCAAGAAACTGTCTATATGGCCATACCAAGCTCTGGGAGCTTGCTTCAATCCGTATAAGTCTTTCTTCAATCTGCATACATGAGACTTCCTCTCTTCAACCTCAAATCCTTGAGGTTTCTCTATATACACTTCCTCTTCAATGACACCGTTTAGGAAAGATGTCTTCACGTCCATCTGGTGCAACTTCCACTTCATCTTAGCTGCAAGAGCTATGATGGTCCTGATTGAAGTGTATCTAACCATAGGAGTGAATGTCTCTTCATAGTCAATTCCTTCCTTCTAGGAAAAGCCACGAGCAACAAATCTTGTTTTATACTTCTCAATACTTCCATCAACAGCATGTTTTATTTTGAAGAGCCATCTGGAGGATACCACATCCTTGTTCTTTGGTCTGGGAACTATTTCTCATACTTCGTTCTTCATTATGGATTGGTATTCCTCTGTCATGGCATCTTCCCATTCTTTCCTTTGAATGGCTTCTTCAAAACAGGTAGGCTCCTCTTCTAGGAGGTCACACATCAAGGCCATATAATTGGAGAATGGCTTTGGTATTTTCACCTTTCTCATGGTTCCTTGGGGAACACCGTACTTCTCTCCATCTTGAATAATCTCTCTAGCCTAGGCTGGATTTCTTCTATGAAGGATCATCATCTGAGGAGGTTCTTGCACTTCTACTATATCATGGTCTTCTAGAAGTTCCTCATCAGGGGAAGTTACGACTTCCCTCACTGGTTCTGTAGATCTGGGAACCTCCCTCATTGCAGTATTGGGGATTACGGGTTCCTCTTCATATACCTCTTCAAGCTGGCATATTTTAGATTTCTTGAGAGTTGCATATTCATCAAAGGTCACATCCCTGCTGATCTCAATGTGATGTTGACCTAGTATATATATTCTGAAGGCCTTGGAGACCTCACAGTATCCCACAAATATTCCCTTCTTTCCTCAAGGATCCAACTTGTTTCTCTTTTCTTTAGGTATATGAATAAACACTGGACAGCCAAATATTTTGAGATGGCTTACCGACTTCTTTCCAGTGAACATCTCTTCTGGTGTCTTGAGCCCAAGTGCACTATGGGATAATCAATTCTGCACATAAACAGCTGCCATCGCTACTTCTGCCCATAAGCACATAGGAAGATCTTGATCATGGATCATAGTATTCACAACTTCCAGTATGGTTCTGTTCTTCCGTTCAGCTACACCATTTTGTTGGGGATTATAGGGAGTAGTGAGTTCCCTCTTGATACCAACATCTTTGCAGAAGTTCAAAAACTCTTTTGAGGTATATTCTCCTCCATTATCTAACCTAGGTATCTTAATTTTCTTTTCAGAAAGGTTCTCTATCAAGGCTTTGAATTCATTGAACTTACTGAACACTTCATCTTTAGTCTTTAAGAAATATATCCATGTTTTACAAGAGTAATCATCAATGAATGACACATAATATACATACCCGCTAATGGAGGATGATGGCATTGGGCCACACACATCTGAATGGATGAGTTCTAGGACTCCTTATGTCTTGTTGTCCCACTTCAGAAAAGGGTTCTTGATATTCTTCCCTTGTGCACATCCATTGCATACACCTTTATGGTCACCTTTGAGTTCTGGTAAACCTATGACCGCTTTGCATATGTATGGTAGCGCCTTGTAGTTGATGTGGGATAATATTCTATGCCAAAGTTCACATGAGTTTTCAATGGCATGGGTCATAGCAGCCTCTGAGTGACCCTTTAATTTATACAAGCCATTTTCTTCATTACCAATGATGATTGCTTCATTTAAGGTTTCTCCCTTAGCCCACATAAGAACTTATCCATATATGAAGGCAACTTTGAAGCCTTTCTTCTCTAAAGCTGAAATGGAGAGTAGGTTCTTCTTCAAGCCTGGTACATATAGTACATCCTTCATTTTTAGTGAATTCCCTAAATTCAATTTATGGTTTGATTCTCCCACTCCCTTGATGGGATATTGGTAATCATCTCCAAGTGTCACTTTATAAGAAAGATTCTTCTCTGAGATACAAGAGACGATATTTCTTTGTCCCATAATGTGCTTGGATGCAATACTATCAATGAGACAAGTGTCCTCTCCAGGTGTTACAGATCCTGAGAGGGATGAGATCAACACATGGTATTTGATCTCCTCTCTCATCATCTTTGCAGGTGGTTCTTCATATTCGACTACATGGGCATGGAGCCTCTTTTGTTTTCTCTTGTATTCTTCTCATTTGGCTAGAAAAAACTTCTCAATGTGTCCCATCTTGTCACAATATAGCATTGTACAGATGAGTAGTCTCTTTCCTTTCATTGTCCTTTATTCTGAAATCTCCTTGGATGAGATTCTTTATGATTGAATTTATTTGATTGTCGAGGCTCTTTATGAGTCTCCTTTTGGAAGTAGGGTTTCTTCCTTCCTCCTTTGGTGTGAGTAGCTAGGGCTTGATCATCATCCTTAGCTAGTAATGCTTCCTGATTCACTACTCTTGTTTCTTCTTGGATGCATTCTTCCCATAGACTGTCAAACTTCAGTTTCTTCTTTCTAGCACATATTGTCTGGATGAAGGCATCCCAAGGTCCTATGAGACCATTTAGGGTCGTCATTATGAGTTCGTATTCGTCTATGGTATCTCTAATAGATTCTAGTTATTCTTTGAATTCTAAGATTTTAGAGAAATATTCTTGAATCATTTCTCCTTTTTGCATCCTTGTATTCTTCAGTTGAGTTATAAGATTCATCTTCCGGTTTATGTTCTTTCCTTTATATAGTCTGGTCAAGGCATTAAACATTTCTTTCAGGGTCTTCTTAGATGACACATAAGGAATTAGATGGTCTTTGATTGAATCTGCAATGATTCTTTTCGCCCTTATTGTGTCCTTTTCATGCTTTTCCTTTTCTGCAGCGTCGTTGGGTTCTGGTAATTCTTCTTTGATGAATCTTGCTAGGTCATTCTCTTCAAGAATGAGGCCAATCCTATACTTCCAGGCATGGAAGTTTTCCACTCCTTCTAACTTGTCAACAAGCTTAATGCTCGTAGACATCTTTACCTGGAGCTAGGAAAATGACCGAAAAATGAAAGTGCTCAGAATCAAAAACTAAACTTACCAGGAGATGCGCTTGGTTGAGGCGAGCTACCTGGTGTGTTTGGATCTGAGAAAATCTAACTTTTACTCCTTCAAATATGATCTGTGGATTTCTAGACTTGTGCTTCTGGTACCTCTGGTACTCTGGTACTTCTGGTACTAGTTTTCTGGTACTTTTGGTACTTTGTGAAGCTAGGGTTTCACTTTCTGGGACATCCAACCACTGAAAAGGTGCACTGATGATGCCAAATTGATCCTTAGGGGAGGGTGCAACTTTCTAGATAGTTTTAGGGCTGAAAAGATTCACTTTGAAAAAACCCTAATTTGCAGGTATGGAAATAGTGATGTTTTTCTCTTGCAAAAGATGATTCCTTTAGCTTGGATCTGATACCATGTTAATGTTTAAGCCATTATTATAGATGTTTTCATTTCATTAGACAACGATAGCATAATCCAAGATCACTGAGAAATACACAATCACAAGAAACACAACATTTATTCTGGGAAACCCTCTAGGGGAAGAAAACCCAACAAAACTTCCTTAATGTAGATAGCCAATACAATGCCAAAAGATCTCTTATGCTAATATAGAAAGTCCTCTCCTAGATATGTGCCACTCTCTCTCTCTTTTGTTGGTAACAGATCAAAACTTGTCTCTCAAACTGAGCAAGTTTGTTGTGTCTAAGTGAGGCGTTAGCCTCCTTTATTTATACAAGTCTGGCACGTGTGAAGTGTCTCTTCACTCGCAGGGCCGACTTCTCAAACTGGGTGGGTAAACCCACCTTTATTATATTTCTGGGTCTCTTTAATAACTGTTGGGGCCGACTTCTTATTCTTCCTATTACAATTGTCTTTTGACTAATCTGCAAAAGGGGATTTGGTCCTATTACAATAACCGACATGATCAATCCACAATGGGGATTGATCCTATGAATAATATATCAATAATAAAAGGAATACTCTTTGCAGTTACATTATTTTAACAGAACTTTGCCTGAGCTGCGAGATTACTCCACCAGCTGCCACACTTCCTCCCTTAACATAGGCCAACAGGAGTGGAAGAAGTTTGTTGTGAAACCATCTGGACCTGGAGCCTTACCTATGGGTAACTCTTGAATAGACTGATCCACTTCTGCTTGTGTTATTGGTGTCATGAGAGCCTCATTATGTTCTTGGGTGCTTATAGTTGGGATATTTTGGGTCACCCACTCTATTTATAAGGTGTGGTCCACATTGCGTTCTGAGAGGAGATCCTTGTAGAAATTGGTCATCTCATGCATTATTTCCTTATGAGTTAGCAGGGTTTTTCCTTGCGAGTCATCCAGCTTTGTGATGCGATTGATGAGGCGTCTGTGGATCATGGAATGATGAAAGAATTTGGAGTTTTTCTCTCCCTCATTGAGCCATTGAACCCAAGATTTCTGTCTCCACAGGATTTCTTCCTCCTTGTGTCTTTCTTCGAGTCTCCTTTTGAGTTCATTCTCCTCCTGCTGCTGAGTGATTGTATATCCTGCATGAATGATTTGTCCCTAAAGGTTCTCTAGTTTTTGTTCCAGCATTTTCCTTTCCTAGAAAATGTTCCCAAAGGCTTCTTTGTTCCATTTTCACACCTGTTGTTTGAAATATTTTAGTTTTTGAAGGAAGCAATACATTTTTGTACCTTTATGAGTTTTCACAGTGCTCCACCAGTGATGGGATAGCTCCTGGAAATTTGTATGGGAGAGACAGAATTTCTCAAATCTGAAGTGTTTAAGCTTCAGGGTAGAAATAGTGTCAACCCTGAGTTGAACCAGCCAGTGGTCCGAGCTTGCCTTCGGGAGGATGTTGGAATCTACTAGGGGGCCGTCCAGAAGGAGAGTTTTTGAGATGAGGAAGCAATCAAGCCTGCATGTTATTTGTTGGTGACCTGATATTTTTTTGATCCAGGTGTAGGTGCCACTACCATTCTCAATATCTAACAATCTGAGGTTTTCTATGAGTTCCTGGAATTTTACGTTGTCCTGCTCCAGGCATTTCCCCCCCCCCCTCGTTTCTCCTCCTACGTGAGGATCATGTTGAAGTTGCACCTTATTATCCATCACTTTCCTTATGCTAAAGAACCTAGGTAAGCTAGGCTTTGAAGAAAGAGGTCTTTGTCTTGGTTGTTCTGCAGTCCATAGGCATTTGTGATCATTCCCTCCTTGTCAGAACCAATGGCTCTGTAGTGCGTTGTGATGGTGCATGGAGTGGAGAGGCCTTGATCGAGGATTACTGTAGTAGAATTCCATAGGATGACAAGGAATCCTGAAGCCCCTTTTGAGTCTGTTTGATAGGATTCGTAGTTGCGCCAACATATTTTGATGATATCTTTTGCAGTTTTCCCTGAACATTTTGTCTCTTGTATCAGGAATATATTGGGGTCTTCCATTTTGATGCAGTTTCAAAGAATCCTTTTTTTGGATCTTCCATTTAGGCCTCTAATATTCCAGGTGAGGACCTTCATAGTTAACATTTTGTTGGGTGGGAAAAGGAGCTCTCTCAGAGCCTGTGAATTTGTCCCAAGTTGATCATATAATTTCCCGCCTCCTTTATTAGCTAATGAGTCAATTTTTTGCCCCTTCACTTGTTTTCTTTTGGGTGTTTTCTTTGGTCTTGGTTTGGGTCTGTGCTGATCCCCAACCTAGATGTTTCCCCTACTGATGAGTCCATAAATACTTTGTGAAATTTTCTGAGTTCGACCTCTGGTAAGGTTTGGAGATCCTTCTTGTTGAGTGCTTCCTCTAACCTATCTAGGTCGATTTCAACTAGGTCATGCTCATACATTTCCATGACTGTGTCTTCCTCTCTTTCTGGTTCTTTCCCTGAGACTGGGTGAGTCTGTGGATCTTCTTGGTTTTTTGGGGTTTGATACTCTTGTGACAATTGATCTTCCTTGTGCTTGCTAGGATCTTTCCCCTGTGTCTTGTGGGGGTTTTCCACCTCTTCTACTTTTGGGAGGTGGTTAAGGGCTTCAAATGAGTTATTATTTGGGTTCTTTTTTCCGTTGTTGGTTGTGGGCTTCTTCTGTGCTTGTCTCCTTCGATTTTGAACTTGGGTAAATCCTTCCTTTGGTTTCTCTTCAGCTTCCCTCTTGGGGGGGGAATTGAGAGGGAAATATCTGAAAAGGTGTCCATGTTCATGGCATTTTCGACATCTGAAAGGGATGTGTTCATATTCTATGGTTTGGGCCCATTCCTTGTCTTGGTATTCTAAAGTGACTGCCCCTAGAAGATCTTTGGACATGTTCATATAGACACATATCCTTGCATAAGTGGTGTATTTTCTCTGTTTGGTAGCTTCAGAAGATTTGACATATTTACCCAGGGTATTGCCTATGCCTAGTAAAATTTCCTCTAACTAGAAGTCTTGGGATAGGGAATAGAGGTGAATCCATACCGGTGTGTATGCGAATTTTTCCTTTTTTGGGCAAAAGCAGTCTGTCCAGAAATGTAGGTAGAGGTCGGTCGAGTTGTAGAAATATGGTCCCCCTTCAAAGATCTTGTCCTTGTCCTCCAGGTTGTAGAATATTACTATAAAGAAACCTTTGGAGCTCAGTTGTGGCTCATAATCTCCCTTTGGGTTCCACCATGCCTTGATCCAACGAGCTAGGTCCTTTTCTGAAGGCCAAAGACCTAGGAATTTTCCTATGAGGGCATGGTCTCGCATGAACTACGTATGCTCCCCTATCCTTGTGGTTTTGATGATGCACCTGGGTGCAACCGGAG
This sequence comes from Picea glauca, assembly GCA_000966675.3. Classification (NCBI taxonomy): domain Eukaryota; kingdom Viridiplantae; phylum Streptophyta; class Pinopsida; order Pinales; family Pinaceae; genus Picea; species Picea glauca. Next base: position 531,851 of record JZKD02S0380589.1, read on the forward strand.
CTTGGGTGATAAAATTTTTGGGTATCCAGACTAGAGTTTCTTTTGGATGCGATGAATCACCATCCGAGTTTGATTCTTTTCTTATATCTGTTAGAAAAATAGGACCGCGGAGAAATAAAATAAAACAAATGAAGAAACAAAACACAGAAGACACACAATACAAGAGAGACACAGATTTACGTGGTTCACCCAGTGTGGGCTAC
>JZKD02S0380589.1:568780-581372 GCA_000966675.3 Picea glauca
AGAATTCTGAGTGAAGGTGAAGAAAAGAAGGCCGAAATGCAAGGAAGGATAAATTCTTTTGATGGTGCTTTCTAAGGTATGTTATTTACAGTTCATCTCACCATTTTCGCTATAATTTTTTTCATATAATGCTTCAGATCGTGAAATTTATATGAAAGTGAGAAAACATATCCATGTATCTCTGGTAAAACATTCAACTTGTGGGTCGTTGTATTTTTGGAGTTACACTCCGTGGAAAATAGGGTTTGTGGTCAGTCCTGAAACTAGTCAAAATCAGGTGTTTTGGGTAAAAACGTCATGACTTCTTCATAACAGATCCACATTCAGTGAGACAAAATTTTTTGGTTAGAATACAGTCTGTAGTATGCTTTGTAATAGTTTCATATCAATTCATCAAATATTTTGTGCGGGGCGCTCTCTACAAGGTCGCTCTCTAGAATAAGCTAGAATTCAGAAAGGTATGTCATTTTTGCTATAACTCCTTTTCTGCGAGGTTCCAAGTAGTGACACTTGGAGGAATTGCATAAAACACACTGAAGAACATTGTGTATGAGTTTCAAATGATATACATTATAGGTTCAAACTTATGATTACTTCAAGTGAGGGTTGTTGACTTTAAGTTAGTCTCTTGTTTTTAAAGTTAAGGAAGGTTTGTAGGAATGTGATCATATACACCAGGTCTATTACAGAGCTACAAATCAGATTTGGATGATGAAATCAATGAGGTATTTTGGTTGTGGTACATGTTGATTACATGGTTGAGACAATTAGTTGATGAGTTGGCGCACATACGTGAGGCGTATAGTTGATGATGTTGGTACATATTGATGAGTAGTTGACACATGATTGGTACATACTTGGTACATGGTTGGATGCACTTGTTTATGGTACAGGTTGATTATAGGTTGAGGTACAGGTTGATGCATGGTTCAGGTTTATTGTACAGGTTTACAGTGGTATATCTCACAGTGATAGTGTGACAGTGGTTCCATAATTCTACTTATACTTCAGGGTCGTAGTACAGGGCAAGGACAGGTGGTTGTAGGCACCTTCTGGTTGTAGCCGGAGAACATTGAGGGTTGTAGCCTCCTTCTGGTTGTAGCCAGAGAATTGGGGAGTTGAAGCTTCCCTCAGGTTATAGCCTGAGAAACTAGGGGGTTGGAACCTCCTTCCAATTGCAGCTAGAAAACAAATGAATTTGGTGCTTCCAATGAATGTAATTCTTCAAGACATATAAGAAAAAGCATTCCATGGTTTTCTCCCGATTTGGGTTTCCACATAAAACACTGGTGTACTATGTATGTGTGTGATTGTTTATTTCTTACTGCTCATCATTGGCTAATAATTCTACATTGATATAACATTTGAAGAAAAAGGATTATAATTACACTATTATTGATTCACCCCCCCTCTCAGTAATCCAACAGATGCACCATGAAAAATTGTTGGAATGGGTAAGGTAAAAATAAAGCAAAAAAATGGAAACCAATGGTTGTTGAAAGAGGTAACACATGTTCCAAATCTAAGGAAAAATATAATTTCAACAGGGCAGTTGGAAAATGAAGGTTTTATATCTATATTTAAATATAAGGAGTGGAATGTCACCAAAGGATCACTGGTGATAACAAAAGGAGAGAAGGTAGGTACATTGTCTTTATGTATTGGTAATATTGACTCTTCTATCTCTTTAGCTTCTATAGAAGTGGATACAACACTGTGGAATCATAGGATTGGACACATGAGTGAGAAGGGGATGCATATACTCAGCAAAATAATTGTATTTCCAGATCTTAAACAAATTGATTTGGATTTATGTGAGCACAATGTTTATGGAAAACATAAGAGAGTCGTATTTTTCAGAGTTGGAAAAGAAAAGAAGAGTGAAAGGTTAGATCTTGTGCATACATATGTATGGGGACCATCTCAGGCATCATCTTGATGGATCTCATTATTATGTTACTTTTATTGATGATGAAACTAGAAAAACTTGGGTTTATTGCATTCGACAAAAAAATGATTTTTTTTATACTTTTAAAAATGAAAATCTTTGGTTGAGAATGATATAGGAAAAAGGTTGAAGTGTCTCAAATCAGACAATGGAGGTGAACATTGCAGCAAGGAGTTTGATGATTATTATTCATACAATGGGATTCGTAGAGAGAAAAAATTTCCATGAATACCACAAGAAAATGGTGTGTCAGAAAGGATGAACAGGACAATCATGGAGTGTGCAAGGAGTATGAGATTGCATGTTGGGTTTCCCTTACAGTTTTGGGAAGATGTTGTAGATACTACTGTTTACTTAATAAATAGAGGACCTTCAATATCTTTGGATGGTGGAATTCTAGAGGAGGCATAGACAGGTAAAAAGGTAATCTATTATTTTTTGAAGACTTTCAGTTGTGAAGCATTTGTCCATATTGATAAAAAAACTAAAACAAAGCTTGAGGAAAAATCCAAGAAGTGTACCTTTATTGGATAAGGTGTTAATGATTTTGGTTATCGCTTATGGGATTATGAAAATTGCAAAATCATTAGGAGTAGAGATGTCATATTTAATGAGAAGGTCATTTACAAAGATTAGTTGTAGGGAAAGAAACAGGAAAAAGAAAAAACAGAATACAGAGTGCTTGATGAGATCACTAAAAAGAAATTCCAAAGGTACTAGAAAATCAAAATGTACAACAACATGAGCAATAGGTACCTCAAACTTCTACAAGTTTTCTTAGAATATCTACCAAGTTAAGTAGACCCCCTGAACGATACTCTCCTTCATTTTATTATTTATTGTTGACTGATTTTGGTGAACCAGAAAGTTATGAAGAGGCAATAAAGGTAGAAACTAAAAAGAAGTGGGAGCAAGGAATGAAAGAGGAAATGGAATCCTTGGTAAATAACCAGACTCGGTACTTGGTTCAGTTTCCCGCAGGAAAATAGCATTGAAAAATAAATGGGTTTATGGGTTAAAGGAAGAAGATGGAGGAAAAAAATGGTACAAGGCTAGACTTGTTGTAAAGGGGTTTGCACAAAAAAAAGGTATAGATTTTGATGAAATATTTTCTCTCATTGTTAAGATGAATTAAATTAGGACTATTTTGAGTCTAGTGGCAGTAGAAGATTTGCATCTTGAACAGTTAGATGTAAAAACAACTTTTCTCCATGGATATTTGGAGGAAGATATTTATATGCAGCAGCCATAGGGGTATGAGATCAAAGGAAAGGAGAATTTGGTATGCAGGTTGAAGAAGATCTTGTATGGCCTAAATCAAGCTCCAAAGCAATAGCATTTGAATTTTGGCAAGTTTATACAAAACAAGGTTATAGTAGATGTCATTATGATCATTGTGTTTATTTTAAAAGGCTAGAAAATAGAAGCTATATTATCTTGCTATTGTATGTAGATGACATGCTTGTTGCAAGGTCTAATATGAAGGATATAAATGTGCTCAAGAAGAAATTAGCTAATTCATTTACGAAGGAGGATTTGGGTGTTGCAAAGAAAATCCTTGGTATGAGAATAACAAGAGACAGGAAAAATCGCAAATTGACATTGTCTCAGGGTGAGTACATAGAGAAGGTGTTAGAGAGGTTTAGAATGAAGAATACAAAACCATTTAGTACACCTCTGGCCATCTATTTAAAATTAACTAAGGAAATGTATCCCAAGACACAGGAGGATATATAATACATGTTCAAGGTCCCTTATTTATCAACAATTGGCAGCTCGATGTATGTGATGGTTTTCACAAGACCAGATATTGCACATGCAGTGGGAGTTGTGAGCAGGTATACGAACAATCTAGGTAAAGAACATTGGGAGGAAGTAAAGTGGATTCTCAAGTATTTGAGAGGTATTTCTACTCATGCATTATGTTTTGGAGGTTCAAACATTTTTCTACAGGGATATGTTGATATAGATATGGCAGGTGATAAACATAGTAGGAGGAGAACCACAGAGTATGTTTTTACTGTAGGTGGAACAACAGTAAGTTGGATTTCAAAACTGAAAAAGGTTGTTGCACTTTCAACAACAGAAGCAGAGTGTGTTGTTGTTACAGAGGCTAGTAAAGATATGATTTGGTTACAAAGGTTTACAAAGGAATTGGGAAAGAAGTAGGAGAATAGCAGGTTGTACTGTGACAATGAGAGTGTCATTCATCTTGCAAAGAAATAAGCCATCCATTTGAAGACTAAGCATATACAACTCAGGTACCATTTCAGATGATCCATCTTGAAAGATGGACATTTGAAGTTGGAAAAGATAAATACTATCCAGAATCCTACAAACATGTTAACAAAGGGAGTAACCAAGGAGAAACTGAGTTCCTACTCAGTTTCAGTTGGTCTTCAAACATGAAAGTGAAGATGAGAAATTTTCCAGGTCCAAGGTGGAGTATAGTCTAGTAGGTACAACAATAATGGAGTTGTTGTGATCAGTCTCCAAGTGGGAGATTGTTGGTTGTGGAGCCTAATTATCTTCATGATTCAGAGGTTTGTTTCAGTCATGCTTGGACCCCATTCCCTAATGTGGGGTGTGGGGGGGATTTCCCACAAAAACTATTGCTAAGTGGATCTAGGGGGGCGGTGAAGGTCATAGATCTGATGGTAGAAGTTATTATAGGGTTTTTTTCCCTAGAAGGAAACCCTCTCTTATGAGGGAAATGTATTGCGGCTGTGTATTTATCACGAATATTGTATTCTGAGAGAGGAAACTATGAAAGAAAGAAGAGGAAGTTACAACAAGTGTGTTGTAGGTTGTATCCCTTCATTTTGTTGGATAATAATAAGGAAGGACCTTGAAATTTATCTAGTCGATGTATCCCACATTGGGTGAACCGCATGCATTTGTGTCTCTATTGTATTGTGTATCTTCCATGTTTTATTTCAGCATTTGTTTTATTTTATTTCTCTGCAATCCTGTTTTTTAACATCTTCCCCATCTACTCTCCACCAGACCCTAAATGTACTCAGGTTCAACCATCAACAAAACGATTCTCCCCAATCGATTGAATCTTACCTTTTATCTTTTACATAGACCTCCAACATAGATTTTTATGACATATTTTAATATTAAATCTCAATCAATCATATCAATTATTTAGAGTAAACTTCAATAAAAGGCAATGGATCTGAGTCTCTACCTCTACAACATTGTCTCAAACCTCAGAAGAGAGAGAATCAATTGCTCAGAAATGCATGCTCTGTCCTCAGAGAGGCAATTCCTTTAACACACTTTTGTAAAACATTGTTCGAAGAACCCCATGAAACTCTTCAACCAGGTCTCTTCTCAAAAAAATGTTTGAGATTCACATAATAGACCTCCTTGTACAAAAAACCCAGATCATATATTCTTCTAAGTCATCTTCATTTTCCCATAAATTAAGCTGCAATTTTAGTGACAGGTTTGGCTATGGATATAAGTTTCTTGCTCTGTCAATGATTATAAAACCATACCAACATAATTTCAAATCTTCCAGCAATGAGCCCCTTTACCAAGAAGAGATCACGTGTTCAAATTCAGAACTCTAATATTGCTTAAGACAAACAAAAGTCAATTATTCCAAGCTGTGGGTTGCTTCCACACACCATGTCTAATATTCAATACTCTTTTATTCTGTCACTAATTACTCTCAGTCACACATAAGACTTCAAATCTATCTCGCAACCAAAGCAAAATGGAACCTTAGTAGTTCTATCCAACAACCCTTAAATTTTCTCTCTTTGTACATACAATCACACATATTTCTCCAAACATCTACAAGAATAAATCAGTCTTAAAGACTTCCACATAGATTGAACCCTCACACAGAGATTGAATATAATCCTACCTCTTTGAACTAAAATTTTAATGGAAATTTTGGCCAGTTCTGTCAAAACAAGGTTATTCAACTTATTTATCTCTTCCTATGGCCATTCACACAGGTTTATCATTGTTATTATCAAATTTTCATGCATAGTACCCATTAGTCACACCATTAATGATTATTTAACATTCCTCTACCTACTTAAACATTCACAAAGAATCAAATGTACATATAACATGGTAAATCTTCTTTTCTATTTATCCAAATCAGCATTGTACAAGTATTAAACTTGATCTGCAGGTCTAGAAAAACATAGCCAGTCTCTTTCCTATGAAATCCCACCCTTGAACAATTTCATATTACAAGATTTATGCAATTGATTAAGCTTCCATCTCACTACAACAACCTCCTACAAATCTTGAACAAATCCTAATAATAAACATTTTAATCCTATCTTCTATCATGCTCCATAACTCGTACATTTATAGACTTCTCAAGTCATTCCACACATTTGGGGATTAGTTTCCATGACTCATCACTAAACTTATGAATCATCACTTGGAGTGACACCTAATCACATTCTAGAACCTTCTAAATTAACTCACAAAATATATCATTTACACTAAATTTACAAGTGAAACCTTGTTATGAACATAAATATACATATAAAATAAATATTAATAAGATAATGATTAAAAAATAATTATTAATAATGAAAAGATATGTCTCAAAGGAGATGACTATTGGTAAAGGGCACCCCTAGGTGGGTATATAAGCAAGCCCTCATTCTTCATTGTAATTGTCATACTATTCACTCATATACATTTTTATTACTCAATATATATATTATTTGTCTGTATGGATTTGATTACTATATTCCAAATATTTTGGATAACTCGTGCATGATAATCCTTGTTCTTTACAATGATATCAGAGCTGGTTGCTAATCCCGGCCATTGGCCACACATTATCAATCATAGTTTCTTTGATTCGTCATCTTTGACCACACCAAGCCCTTGGCCCTATACAATCAAAATTCTTATAACTTTTGGTCTTTGACCAAAAATTTGGCTCTTAGCCATTTAAAGTTAAAAAGTTATTCTGCGAAAATTAGAAGAAAGACAATATCAGATCATTTGCATTGCCAAATAATCAAGTCATTGTAGTAGGAAAAAAAAGAAAAAAAAAGTGGAAAATAATAATAATAATAACAAAACTAGGAAGAGTTCACAAAGGTTTATTAGTATCCAAAACTCACAAGGCTTTAAAAAAAAAAATCATGTCCATCCAAATCACTATAAATTGTGGGTCGGCGGAACTGTGTAAGCTTCTCTGAAGGAAGCTACTCTCTACAGTCACCAGAATAAAATTACTCAATGGTGAGATTGTTGTCCACCGACATTATTTCCTTCAAAGGAATTGAATCTGACTATAGTCGTGGAGGGAAAACCAAAATTTGAAGTTGGTCTACACTTTTTCTATCTTAGAATAGCTATCCGAAACCTGTATATCAATATATTCGCTATCTCATCTACTTGTATCAAGCCACCATTACACTACAAACTGGTTATGTAGTTCTCAGCACTACAAGCCACACTTGTTATACCCTTGCTCATCATAAATCTATTTTGAAAGTAGAGTTATACAACAAATCAAGAGTATTACTATATTTACATTGGTTCAATAAATCTTTGGTGAATAATAATGTCAGCAAAGTTGGGTCGTGATTATAGTGAAAGTAATATTCTATATTACAAGTCGTGTTAAAAGTAATGGAAAAAGTTAACAAGAGAAAAATAAAGATTGAATATTTGATAATATGATTAAAGAGATATACAAGTAAAATATATGAAGGTGACATAAAGTGAATTGTGGATCATTGATATATTAAAGTAATATAAAGGTAATATTATTATAAAGAAAAAAGAAAAAAAAAGGTGAAGACTTCATATTTTTCCAACATTTTAATGTTGCAAGTGAAAAATGGATATAGAGAGAGGGAGAAATATATTTGGATTATTTTGGAAATTTTGCATAATTTCCCACAACTTCTTAATCTCTTCATCCCTCTGCTTACCATACATTGTATAATCCTCTTCATTATTGTCATTCATGACTACCTCTTTATTTTCTTCCAGCTTCGGCCTTTTATTCTGAATATGCATCCTCTAGTTTTTCAATTTCATTTCTAGCATATTTAACTCCTTGTATAAGTCAGCCAATTCACTAGGAACTGTCCCTGGAAACTCTGCATAGTCTTGATTATCTTCATTTCTTGTCAGTCAACTCCCTAATGGTTGCATTTATTCCTCTAAGCCTGCACATGCATTTAAATCATTAAATTCAAAAAAAAACAGTTCACTAGGTACTTCAAGTACCTCTTCCTCTTTGTGCTTCTTAATTGCATTTCCTGTGCAAGCTTCTTCCTCTTTAAAAACAACTTCCAATAGTTGATTTTTATCTTGACTATATTCATTGTCAACAAACCTCAATAACTATCATTTACCTTCTTTTTGGCCACCTACAAAATTCAAATTTTACCTGTTCATATTGATGACAGGTTCTTCAACATGAGATAAAACTATCTCATTTTCTTCCACGACATAATGTTGATTATGTTTTCCTCTTGTGATTTTGAATAGGCATACATTTAACTCCTTCAATGTTCAAGACAGTGTTCAATAACTGTCCCTCTCCCTTGTTTAGATAACATTCTTCTTTACCAAGGAAAACTCCTTATTCTAGTTTAATAATGCAACCCTTCTCACTCTCAACACTTCTGGACTTCATTCAAATTTTACATCTCCGGATCAACTTCTTGGAAAATAATTGCACTACATGCAACCTGACCTACTTCTTCATCTCCATGACAACTTCAAGTGATTCATCACCTGTTATACCTATAAACACACACAATTTATTAGTTTTAAAAATATTAGGCTCTTCAGCCCCTCTTGATTCCCTTGTCAACACATTCATTTGTTGATCCAAACTCTCCAAAGAGTCCATGAGACTCTCAAATAGTATACTATTATCGTCATCCTCTACAACGATTTCTTTCTGCTCTAGTACATAATATTGAACTCCTTCTTCTATCAATGGCCTGACCATGAACTCAGTTCCTCTGAGTTTCTCTAAAACAACCATCCTATGCTTCAATTCCTTTAAGATTTTCCTAAGATTTATTTTCCTAAGATTCTCCTCAAATAACTTCATAGCTGGCCACTTGAATTTATTTTTTAGGATCCATCCTCTTCTCTGATTCTGTTTCATTTCCTTCTTCCTCTGTAGTAGCATCTCCATGTAACTGAGTTGTATCTTTATCTCATCCATCTCTTTGTCAAGCTCCTCTTGACTCATCCTCTTGATGCCCTTTTCCTTGGCATCTTTCCTTCTATTGTGGTTTTTCTATGAACCTATACAATGACCTTCAGTGATCATTGTCTTCACCTCCTTTATGAACTTCATATTTTTCACTTGTGGATTGCACCTAATCCTTCACCTTTAGCAAGTCTCCATACCTACCTTTGATACCTCAGCAAGATTTTCTCCTTAAGCTTGGCCTATTGGTACCTATGGTTCCTTACCTCTGGAACCACTCTTGAGCAACCTCTACTCCTATAGGCTCTGCAAATTCCATTTCCTTTGAGAATATGCATGTGTCCTCCTTGTACAACCTCTGTTGGAATTCTTTAGGTTATGCCACTGCTTAAGAGATCACGTGCTCTTCCTCTTGAGAACACAATGGTTCTTTTTCATAACTCCTCCTAGTTGTCTTTGTTTCTAACACCTTCTTTGTCTACTACCTGCAATCTGCAAACAAATCTCAAACCATAATTAACATAAAACAATATCATATCAAATTTTAAGATCTTACCTTTATTTTTTTCATCCACTCTTTTGCAATTGAATGGATCATTATTTTCCCCTACAAACCCTCAAGAGCATAAACTATCTCTATCCAATTAGATTTCATTGAATATGAGCTTCATGTTCCTTCATATTTCATAAATATGACTTTCTTTATCTCTGTGCATGTTATCCTCTATATCAATTTACCTTTTGAATAACATTCCCTCGCTAAGATACCAAAAATGATGACAGGAAGGCACAAAAATTCCCTATAGGTCATATTAACCTATTTCACTCACACATAGTATCCTATTCAATTAGGTCTGCTATAAAATCCTAGTAGGTTTTGTTCAAGGATCTACTCTTCCAATGCTATAGAGATTTATCAATTACTCTCTGTCAGCTCTGTAAATTATTCTTCAAACGAATAACTCACTCGATTCTTCCTCATCTACTCTCCACCAGTCCCCAAATGTACTTAGGTTCAACCATCAACAAATCGATTCTCCCCAATCGATTGAATCTCACCTTTTGTCTTTTACATAGACCTCCAACACAGATTTTTATGGCATATTTAAATATTGACTCTCAATCAATCATATCAATGATTTAGAGTAAAATTCAACTGAATACAATGGCTTTGAATCTCTACCTCTACAAAATTGTCTCAAACCTCACAAGAGAGAGAATCAATTTCTCAGAAATGCATGCTCTATCCTCAGAGAGACAATTCCTTTAATGCACTTCTACAAAACATCATTCAAAGAACCCCACTAACCTCTTCAAATAGGTCTCTTATAAAAAAAAATCTCGTGATTCATATTATAGACCTACTTATGCACAAAACCCAGATCGTAAAATCTTCGAAGTCATCTTCATTTGCCCAGAAATTAAGCCACAATTTCAGTGACGGGTTTGGCCATGGATAGAAATTTCTTTCTCTTTCAATGATTATAAAACCATACCCATTGTTGGTTGTTTGTATTAGTTATACCTTTAACATGATTTGACCCAGGTTCAAATCTACTAGGGATCCAACAAAGCCTCTAAAACTATCGTCCCTCCTGGTAAACCAGAAGGTAGCGCAACGCACAGAGTGCACTGCGTAGTCTCACCCGAGATAGTCTTAATGGGTGACTGCAATACTCAAATTCTTGCAGTCCAGGACTGAATGGGGATCTGTGAATTTCTCACAGTGAATTCTATCTAATTATTGGAGCAATATATCGTCATTCTCATTCATGCATGTAGCATGATTAGATCTATTAATTCTTTCATACATCATTCTAACACCTACTTACTGACAATTAAAAAGACAAAAACATTCAATCACATAACATAGGTGTTACCGAGGTTCAACCCCTCTTGGTTTATGTCCACAAAGATCTGGCTCTCAAGCTCTTTTATTATGGCGGTTCCAAAACTATAGTGCTGCGTGCTTTACAACTCGTCCTCGGTCGGGTCGATATCTATTATGAGGTGGACTATATCACACTAGGCTCCTCAGCTTGTGATCTAACCCTCAATATCTACCCTTCTGATCCTCTACAACTCAAAATCTTACAAGACTAGATTGGATTACATTCATGTTACAGACCAGTTACTCCTTCTCCCGCGAGTAACACTCAATAAGCATAACCCCCCCAACTAGACCTCCTAGGTATCTATTTATATGTGTTTTGTGCTCATCAACAATTACATTCTCTTACCAAAACCCTAACATAGTTAGGTCTTCTTGCATGATGGTCTTGCATGCTTTCCTCCTCTGCATGCATGTTTTCCTTTCGTCCACTTCTTTTCCTGCCAATTGTCTTTCTTTCCCATTTTCTTGCATACATGCCTCGCATGCCTCTCTGCCAAGTGTATTTCCTCCATGTTGTGCCTTTACCCCAAAATGGGTCTGTTCCCAACACCCACATAATTTCAAATCTTCCAGCAACAAGCCCCTGTATCAAGTAGAGAACGCTTGTTTAAATTCATAACTCTACTATTGCTTAAGACAAACAAAATTCAATTCTTCCAAGTTTCGGGTTGCTTCCACGCATTGGGTCTAATATTCAATACTCTTTTATTTTGTCACTAATTCCTCTTAGTCACACACGGGACTTCAAATCTATCTCACAACCAAAGCAAATTGGAACTGTACTAGTTCTACCCAGCAACCCTTAAATTTTCTCTCTTTGTACATACAATCACACAAATTTCTCCAAACATGTACAAGAATAAATCAGTCTTAAATACTTCTACAGAGATTTAACCCTCACACAGAGATTCACTCTAATCCTACCTCTTTGAACTGAAATTTCAAAGGAAATTATGCCCAATTTTGTCAAAACAAGGTTATTCAACTTGTTTATCTATTCCTATGTCCATTCACACAGGTAGACCATTGTTCTTATCAGGTTTTCATGCATAGTACCCATTAGTCACACCATTAATGATTATTTACCATTCTGTTGACGGGCGAAATTAACCATTCGTCAACTGGAAGAGCGAGTCTGGTCCGGGGTTGTCTAAATAACCCAGGCCATTTGGTATAACTGGTTCTAACAGGTTTAATGGCTCCGTTAGCCAATCTAAGAATCCTAAAAGAAATGAATAAAAGAGAGAAATAACTAACTACTTACTAAACACACTATATATATGTACATATGTTCAAATGTAACTATAGTAGTTGTATTTAAGTAGAAGATATACAAGTCTCGTTTGTTTACATGATTTACAAGATGTAAATTTTAATCAAAACTTACGAAAATCGATGTGAAAAATGATTGCTTCTAAGAAGCAGATAAAGAAAGCAAATAAAAATATTTTTTTTTTCTTTTATAAATTTAAAGAATCTTACAAAAAAAAGTTAATGAAACATGAACATCTGGATAGTCAAAGCTGAACCATACATTGTAGTTTCAATAATATGCAAATGACATAAAAATACA
>JZKD02S0380589.1:601706-612927 GCA_000966675.3 Picea glauca
GATAAAAAAGACTAAATCTATTTAAATCAATGCATAATCAATTATTCAAAGAATATGAATATATTATAATGAAAATAAAACCATTTTACTCACAGGACAAAAGCCATTAAGCAACTTGGAACTCCATATTCTTCTTTAAAAATACTCGTCCATTCTCCCAAAGATTCCAGCCATCCATTACTCCATTTGAAAAGAAATAAAAAGTTTGCAAAAGCAATAATATACAAAAGAAAAAAGATTAAAATCCTCCTCTCCAATTCTTGGATCCCTATGGCTCTGATCTTTCTCATATATTTACAAAATGAATGAACAGTCTGGGCGTCACTATTAATTTCCGCCACCTGAAATTTGCCTCTAAAAGAGACCCAAAAATCTCTCAAATCATGCATTTTTTTGGGAAAATCTCTACGTAGAAGGTAAACGGGTCCATTTTGGTTCTGGGTTTTCAATCGTTTCTTCAAATTTCTCACGGTTTGGCTACAATCAGTTCTGCAAAATCGTCTGTCTGATCTTGACGCCTTTCCAAATTTTATCTGTTGTAGCTCATAAAATTATTTGTAGCAATCCAAAATTATTTTTGGATCAATCATCTTGAACGTATTTGGATAATAAAATCAATCCATGATCAGATCCGTAGAAAATATGTGATAATAGAAAACTAAATTAATAACCTAAAAATTGTGAATAAAACAAAATCTAGAAAAATCAAAAATGAATTTAAACTAACTATAACTTATAAACAAATATTGTTTATAATTTTCTTTTAAATATGATCTAGAAGCTTCAAGTTAATGAAGAAAAAATATTGATTTTAGTTTTTTACAAAATCAAACAATTGATAGATAATTCTTTGATTATTATTATTTTGAAATGAGATGCAAGATGAAAAAAGAATTTAATTATTTAATATCACCAAATGATTTCATGAAAATGAGAAACCAACCAAGATATTATTTGATGAAGTATACACATTATTCAAAATAGTCAAACTTACTAATGAGAAAAAGAATGAACACATAATCATAATTTAAACAAAAGTAAACATTTGATAAAAATTAACGTTTTTGTTTAAATTGAGATTTTTATGCTCGTTTCTAACTTTTGACATATACTCTTGTAATGAATGTTTCATACTATAGTGAATGTCTTAAGTTTGTCTCAAAGCAAGCCAAGGCATAGAACTATTTGAAAAGGTTGATTCTGTAGCTCATTTTAATTATCAAGATTCTAATAGGGGCCCTTTAAATTTTGTAAAAATATAGGGGGAGTTGTTGGGGCCCAACACATTCCTCTACCTGCTTAAACATTCACAAAGAATCAAATGTACATATAACATAGTAAATCTTCTTTTCTATTTATCCAACTCGGCACTGTATAAGTATTAAACCTGATCTGCAGGTTTGGAAAAACATAACCAATCTCTTTCCTACGAACTCTCACCCTTCAACAATTGCATATTACAATATTTATGCAAGTGATTGAGCTTCCAACTCACTACAACAACCTCCTACAAATCTTGAACAAATCCTAATAATAGACATTTTAATGCTATCTTCTATTATGCTCCATAACTCATACCTTTCTAGACTTCTCGAGTCATTCCACACATTTGGGGATTAGTTTCCATGACTCATCACTAGGAGTGACACCTAATCACATTCTAGAACCTTTTAAATTAACTCACAAAATATATCATTTACCATGAATTTACAAGTGAAACCCCTCCTTGGGTCGATTCAAGACCCCATGGCCTAGTCAATTTAGAACTTTGTTAGGGAGAACAAGATGCCCCTGCATCACCACTTGTAGTGTTAACCCTTAAACTTGAGACACAAACTAGGTATACAAAGATTGTAGTTGAAAAAATATAGATACAAGATACAAATGAGATGAAATATGTGAAATATACCCTTGTATTAATGATGTATCAAAAGAAAGAAAGAAATGTTCAGTTTCCTCTTGAGGTGGGGAGACCTTTCACTAAGTAAAGATACAAACACAATAATACCTAGAAAAACATTACATCGCCTCCTATCTCTTTAAATAGGTTCTTGACAAAACCCTAACTATTTATGATCCCATTATTAATGAGTACCAACTACCTAGTGGACCTTATTTAATAAAGAGGACCCTTTTACATGAAACACCTATCCACTACTATCTAATGGGCCTTATTCCAAGAGGATTGTTGCATAGATCAATTGACTAACTCCTAGGTAGCCTAAAGTAGGGAAGTTAGGGTAGGACCCTAATAAAAAAAGGGATGACAAGAGAAGGAACCATTACTCTAGAGA
This sequence comes from Picea glauca, assembly GCA_000966675.3. NCBI lineage: Eukaryota > Viridiplantae > Streptophyta > Pinopsida > Pinales > Pinaceae > Picea > Picea glauca. The sequence continues at coordinate 604,001 of JZKD02S0380589.1, forward strand.
AATTTCAATCCTTTGGCTAATCACCTTTTTCCCTAGTTTTATCTGTACTTGTGGAGAACTAGCCTTTGTTGTCCAAACAGTGTCAAATTTTATATAGATGTTTTTTGGCCATCCTTTAGCTACTCTATTGAAGTAAGACTATTATTACATTGATGGGGAGATGAGTACAAGCGGCTAAGGACAAGACTGATGAGAAATAAAGACTCACACTAAACCAACCAGGAAAGAGAAGACATATTTAAACAAGAAATAAATGACAATCACACACAGTACACACATTTTACCATGGAAACCCAAAATTGAGAAAACCAGCATTCCTTGATCATATTCCTCCTTTTTTTCTTATTCATTCAATGAATAAAGAGTTACATGACTAACATTGGCCTACACCTAAGACACAATTGCCATGATACTCTCTTGTTTTACACAAGAACAACCTTGTAACCAATTCGGCTTACATTTACATGACCAAAAATATTTTGCTAAAGATTAGCAAGAGTATCAAATTAATACAATTACAATGTGCCTTCTTTATAGGATTTACAACATGAAAAACCCTAAATTGTGGTGCCCAAAAATGATTACAGATCCACACAGATGATTGGTTGTGTTATCGTATAATATCTACTTTCCCAAATCCCAAAGGCAAGTAAGAGTAGATTGGCATAACACGGACATGGCCCTGTCACTATCACCCCAACAAGGTACCTATTTCTCTTTAGGAGGAGGAAAACCTCACTCCAAGGGAGATGTTGCAAGACCTAGTTGGTTGATGAAGGGAAAAAAAGGCTAGATAAAATCTCACCCTTCTCTCAAGGTCACTCAAGTTAAGAAGTTGCTTGATAGTAGTTTTCCTAGTACAAGTGCTTTCTGAAGTGGTTTTGTTGAATTCATAATTATCATTTTACTATTGTTGCAAGTGTTTTGATAGCCTATTGAAGTCACTTATTGACTTGTTTTAAATCTTGAAATTGTGAGTGACAAAGTATTATCAAATTGCAAAGCCTTTATATCATTTTTGTCATCATATCTTGCAATTTTCGGATATATTGTTGCTGCTATACATTTTATCTTTTAAGTGTTTTAGTAGCAAATCTCTATATTGAAGTCACTGATTTGAAACATCAATATCATTGATTGTTGCTAATGTTTTTTGTTTCATTGGTAAAGGGAAGGTACCATTCATTTACTTTTCCTTTTTCCCCTTAAACTTTACCAAGTGATTTCTTTCCTCAAGTGACCTAAAGAGAGGGGTGGGTTGTACCTGGTATTTTTACCCTTCATCAACCAACTAGGTCTTGGGATGTCTCCCTTGGAGTGAGTTTCTTCTCCTCCTAAATAAAAAGAGGTATCCATTGGGGTGACAATGATAGGACTACCTCTGTGTTACATCAATATAGGCCTACTTGTTAGGCTTTGGGAAAATATAGATTGTGCGATAACAGGCTACAAACCCACAAATATCATAATTATGTTACAGTCAACTTTAGTCGATTTACCAATCAACTACCCGTTGATGTCCAGTCACTTGCCACTCAACCTCCTGTCAGCCAACCCTTTGACTTCTTTGTTCATCACTTCTACTTTTTTGATCGATCACTTTGACCTCGACTTAAGCACCAACTCGACTGGACTCATTGGTCGACTTCACGCAATCGATCCACCTCTACTAGATAGTCAAATGATTTTTCTTTCACTGGAAACAATATAAAAACCCAACTTTCTCCCACTAGTTGTCTTCTTTGTTGATACAGGAGAGCATGAACATTTTTTCACTAACCCCAGCCAAAAATGTGCATTACCTCTCTACACCAAGAGGACTTCACAACACTCATAGAATTGGTCAAAGAGTTTGCTAAGTTTTCCAACCTATTTACTTTATCCAACAACACCTTGTTTATTTTGACCATGTCTCTCATGAAATGGTATTCTACATCAATATGCTTAGTTAGGGAATGGTACATTGGGTTCTTTGCCAAAAATATTTCACTTTGACTATCACAATTTATCTTCATATCTCTCTGCTCAAATCTGATCCCTGAATATAGTCGATACAACCATACTACTTCTTAGCTTCCATGAGTGGTTGTTGTGTATTTAGCTTTTGTTTTCGACAAGGCTACTATCGCTTCTCGCTTACTCATCCAACTAATTTCTCCACCAAACATCTTGAATACATATCCATTGGTCGACCTTCATTGATCCAGATCTCCAACTTAGTCAGCATCGACAAAGCCATGTACATTTACTTCACTGCGAGCTTCAATCTTCCCTTGGTAGCATATAGCATAATCTTTTGTGCCACAAAAATACCTGAACACTGTCTTGAAAGTTGTCTAGTGCTCCTTCCTAGGTGTTGACATGTATCTGCGTAGTACTCCCACTACATGAACAATATATATTCAAGTGCAGACCATCACATACATCATACTACCAACAACACTTACATAGGGAAAACATACCATGTCCTCTATTTATTTCTATGTCTTTGGACAATGTTCAACAATAAGTTTTGCTCCCACGGGAATTGGTACCTTGATCGGTTTTTAATCCTGCATGTTGAAACACTTCAAGATTGTTTCAATAAATTTCCTCTGGTTCAACCAAATCTTTCTAACTACTCGATCTCTTTTGATATCCATTCCCAAAATGAATTTCGTTGCACCGATATCCTTCATTTCGAATTTGGAGGATAACTACTTCTTCACCTCCTTTATTGTGTCCATGTTGTTTCCGACCAATAACATGTCATCGACATACAAAGCTACACATATGAAATGAATTCCTTCTTCCTTGGAATATACACAATGATCATCCTTGCTCTCACAAATCCCAAACTAAGGATGTAGGTGTCAAACTTCTGATACCACATCCTTGGTGAATGATTTAGACCATAAAGGGATCTATTCAATTTGCACACTAGCTATTTATTTCCCTTTACTGTAAAACCTTCAAGTCGTTTCATGTATATTTCTTCTTCTAGGTCCCTATGTAGAAACATTGTCTTCACACCCATTTTATTTATCTCAAGATCAAATGTTGCAACCAAAGGCATTGGTACTCTAATGGAAGTTAATTTTGCAACAGGGGAAAAAACATCACCAAAGTCAACTCCTTTGACTTGGGAATATCCTTTCACTACCAGTCGAGCTTTGAATTTCTCAACTTGACCTATTGCGTTCAAATTTTTCTTGAACACCCACTTGCTACCTATAGGTTTTATTCCAGTAGGTAATTTGACTAAATCCCATGTCTCATTTTTGTGCAAGGATTCCATCTCTTCAACCATGGTTTCCTACCAATGTTTACCCTCTATCGATTTGATTTCCTCCCTAGTTGACTTGGGCTCATTGTCAGTGGAAGCTAGTACAAATACATAACGGAAATAGGGTGGACTATACCTTTCAATTGGTTTGATTACTCGTTTATAACTCCTTACAATCAAAGTCATTTGTTCCACCTCTTCATCTGATTCAGTCAACTCATATGAATCATCTTCTTCGTTCCTCAGTTCAAACACCAATTTCTCTGGTTCTTTATCCATTTGAAATTATTCAGACTTGGAAGTTCCACCAACTTCCATGAAGACCACATATCAATTGTACACTGTTTTCCTCGATGTAGGATCCTAGAGCTTATATCATTTCACTCAATCCTTGCACCCAATGAAAATACACTTGACTACATACTTGTCCAACTTGTTCCTCTTTTCCTTCAGAACATGCACAAATGCATCACAACCAAATAATTTGAGATGTGAGAGAGAAAACTCCTTACCAAATCATACCTCATGTGGAGTCAAGTTAACTAGTGTTGACGAAGGAGACCTATTTACCATTCTTTTTTTCTATATTGAATTCCTCTACCCATAATTCTTGTGCGAGCCCTGCGCCACTATGCATGCTCCTTACCTTATCCATCAATGTCATGTTCATTCTTTCAACAACTCCATTTTATCGTGGGGTATATGGTGTGTTTTTTGTGTGCTATGCCACATTGCTTGCAAAAATGCTCAAATTCCTTTCGACAGAATTCACCACCATTGTTAATTCTCAGCACCTTGATCTTCTTATCTTTCTGGCTTTCCACAAGAGATGTAAACTCTTTGAATTTCTCGAAAAAATCTAATTTCTTCCTCAGGAAATATATTCATGCATTCCTGGAAAAATTATCTATGAAGGAAACATAATAAAGGGATCCACCAAGTGAAGGGACTGGTATAGGCCCAAACGCATCACCGTGAATTAATTCGAGAATACCCTTTTCCCTTGTTCCAGATGGGAACCTAACCTGATTTTGTTTTCCATATATGCATTGTTCAAAAAATTGACTTCTAAATTTCAATCTGGAAAACTTTCGACCATACCTTTTTTATGCATGGCTCGAAGTTGTTTTTCACCAATGTGTCCCATCCTCTAGTTCCATAACATGGTCAATCTGACTTGGTGAAGAACAGTCGAGTCGGTTTCTATTGAATCAACTCGAATTGAGTCGAGTCAAGTAGAAGACAAGTCGACTTTAGGAACAACAATGATGTTGCATCTAGTCGAGACTTTAGGAACAACAATGATGTTGGATCTATTCGAATCGACATTCCCTAACAACTTGTATAGTTTTCCAATCCAAACTCCTTTTGTTAAGACCATCGCTCCCCTAACCATTTTCAACGTATCCTTCTGAAATAGAGTGTGCACACCTGCGTCACTCATTTTGCTGGCAGATATCAGGCTTCTTTCCAAACTCAGAATATGTAGCACACCTAAAAGGGTTATACTCATCCTATCCTACAGTATCAATCAGACTCTTCCCCGTCCAACAATTTTGTTTGTTGATTCGTCCCCCAAGAACACATCCCCTCCTTAATATCTCTCATATTCACAGAACCATTCTTTGTGAGTTATCATATGAAAGGATGTTCCTAAGTTGATCAATCAAACATCCTTATTCGACTATGTACTAGTTGACGCCAGATACACATCGCCTTCTTTATTGCTGCCTCATTTTGTGTAAAATGTCTTAGATAGATGTTGTTTATATTATAAAGATGTGTTTCATTTCATTTCATGAATGATTTGCTTTTATTAGTTTATTTAATTTTAACATTTCTTTTTCTTAAGAGCTATAGATTAACTCTTAATTCATAACAACAACTTTAATTTTCATTTAATGTTGAAATTGTAACTAACCTAAGGCTCACATTAAAATTTATTTTGCAAACATTAAGGAGATTTAGTACCCATAAGGTGGAAGAGCTCCACTAATATTTTTAACAAATCATTTTTCTTATGAATAATTGGTTTTAGGGCTTAAAGCAACCTAGGTTTCATTCCCCTTTTCCTTTTGAGAAGTTTACAACCATAATGAAAAGTTTACATTGGTTGTGGTTTAGTTGGTTTAAAAGCTCTACGATTATGTCCTTCTTCATTGCACCAAAGTTGTAGAAAATTGGAATCCCATGCAGTACATCTTAGGACAAAGACTAATCAATGGTAAGTTTTCCCACCAGGGATGATTTTAAGGATGGAAATTTATTTTAAAATTTAGAAACCTTGGCGAATATTACTAATCCTTCATATGTCAACTATAAATGTTTGGCGATATTTTTTAAAAAATATTCAAATTTTTATGTATTTTATATAGTTTTTATAAAATTTTGGCAATTTTTAAGGTAAAATAATTGTATCCTATAGAATTTGGGCGAATCATTTTTAAAATAGTGAATCTTATTTTTGGAAAAACCATGGAAAATTAGCCCATGAGCGAAATTTAGCCCCTAAAATCATCCCTATTTCCCACTAGGTAGTTATCCTCCAAGAGTTTAACCTTGAATTTGCCACTCCCAATAGAAAGAAGGCTTTGGCCCTCTCTAATTTCATCATTGACCTACCTACTGGTATGGTTGAGCCATCCGTAAGTAATGCTTTTCCAGATGAGCTTCTCTTTCTTTTGTCAGTGGATGACCCATGATTTCGTGATATCTTGGCCTATCTTCACATAGCAGTTTGTTCCTCATCTCTCTCACGATGAGTAATAGTGTATTATCTACTAGGCTCTTTGTTATGTCCTTCTTGGTGATGTTCTCCATCGATAAGGAGATGACACCATTTTGTGTCGATGCTTATCATGTGAGGAGGTAGAGTGGGTTCTCAATGATTACCATAACAACACTTGTATGGAGTGGGTTTTAAATGATTACCGCATCCATGCACTTAAGGGATGTGAAAATTGTCATATGTTTTCTTCTAAAACCCAAGCAACATATGCTTCTTTGCATCCCATTATCATTGCACCGATGGTGATGTTATAATGAGTTTTCAAGAGAAAATATTTATGGAACTGAATAATGATGGATAAATGCAACTTTTACCTTTAAAAAGTCCAATATTAATATTAATATGAAGAATAACTTTTTTTTATAATTTAAATGTTCATTATCTTCTTCATATATGTGATATAATTTAATTTGAATGAGAAAATCCATTACAAATATTGTACTTCATCTATATTTGAGTGTTGAAGTTTCCATTAATAATATGAAGATTCAAATTAAATTTTATGTATAATGCTTGATATCAACTCTTCTTATCATTAATTTTATGTTATTTTGTATATAAAAATAATGTAATTTGGAAAGCTGAAAATCTCTGATAAAATTTTCAAAATAATATTATAAAATATATAATATTCATAGAAAATATTATAATTGGAAAAATTCTTCAATTAAATAATCAAATTAAATAATTATGTAATAACATTAATGATGAAGTTAAATTGAATAATTTTTCACAGTATAAAATCCTCGTCCTGTAAAAATGGTTGCATTCAGGTATGATAGTTATGGGGAGTTAGGAGCTCAGTAGTCCTAAATTCGGCCATTTAAACAATAACGGAGATGAAAATAAAAAGGACACTAAAACGGTCCTTGCAATCTTCAAAGAACACGGGCTCTGAAGGGTGATACGTGCAACAACAAATAAAAAATAAAGATTTTCGCAAAACGTAATACCAGGGTGTTTAAATCCGATTGTGGATGAGCAGATTTGAAATCCGGGCTTGTATATCTGAAGTCTGTGTAATTAGTGGTTAAATTTGAAGGCTATTTATCAGTGATGTCCACTTAATTCTTAAAACCGTCAAAATGATGGGCAAGTTGAAAATTTAACATAATCATATATGTGTGCCAGCTTGAGAGCGATATTTACCATGTTTATTGACAATTGTGTCAAAGCAAAACAAAATTCCATAAATTTCAACTGCCAGTGGTATCAAAACAAAACAGGTGTGTGACAAGTATGTGCAGTTGCAAAAAAAAAAAATTTATAAATTTTAACTGTGTGTTAATAAAAACAATTTTTTGAAAAGGTGAAAATTTAAAAGTTTTTCTGAATTTTAAACAATTTTTTGAAAAGATGAAAATTTAAAATTTTTTTTAAATTTGAAACAATTTTTCGAAAAGATAAAAATCTAAAATTTCTCTTAAATTTTAGGACAATTTTTACTAATAATTAAAATAGGACAAGTTTTATATAAGTACAAACAATGTCCAAAATGCCCAAATGGTATACAGGGACCTCAATAATAATTGAGGCTTGGAATAGCTACCACTAAGAGAGGAGAAAATATTAAAAATATTGAAAATTCTACCCAGTGCATGAATAGTGATTTTTGAACTGATTCTTGAGTGGTGAGTTCATCTGCATCTGAACTACTTTTTTGCTTTTCTCATAGGCTGTAGCTATCTTGGTATCATTGCATGCATCCTACTTAGTAATTGGTCCAATGTTTGTGTATAGTGATTGGATCTATGTCAATTGAAGCATAGAAAGTTGGAACCTCTTATTCGGTGTTTTTCAAAATTGAAACTGTATACAAACTGCTATATCAAAATAATCTGTTAAGCTTTTCTATTTATATTTTTAATGGTGTTGTATTATATGTGAAACAGTTTAATGATACTCAAAAAAAAATTCTTTGACAAGTAAAAATGCCCAAAAAATCATCAAAAGTATGTGGGCCACCCGAAGCCATAAAGCAAATCAAGCTGCACACCGATCTTGATCTGGCCAAATCACATCTGTAAGGCCATGCTACACCCAAGAAATCCACGAAGAAATCGAATGGATCTTCCATTACGAAGTCAGATGGATCTGCGTTAGATCATTGTCCAAAAAGTGCCTGACAATATCTCTCCAAAAAAGAGAAGGGTTTGCAAAGAGAGCTCTGCTGCCATGTAGATGTTTGGAAAAGAACATTACAGGTGCAGAAACCTTTTGCAACACCAAAAAAATACTATATCAAATGAAAAATGAAGGCATTTTTTATAAGAAATTGGGAGAGGTCAGACTCATAATTGGTTGGTATGCCAATTGGACTAACAAGGTATACCAACATGGCAAGTAATATAAAGGTCAGTGGAGGCGGCGTAGTGGTAAGGTCGCTCTCGTTAAGACGGACAGGTCCTGTGCTCAATCCCGAGCGAGGGCGTGACTCGCCGTGACAGTTTAACCGTTTCCAGACCAAGCCCACTCACCTTTAAAAGTACTCCCGCTCTCGCTATCAAATCGCGCGACCTGGTGCGTTAGAGTTTGAGAGCCGCCATGGCAGGTCAGGGAGGGGAGCCCCCGCCCCCTCCATCCCCAGCCTCCTCCTTCAGACGTCTGGTAGAGGCGTGCAGCAAACGGTCGACCACCTTAGAAGCTCCTAGCTTCGTCAAGAAACTGAAGGACATCCCAGAAATCGATCTCCCTCCTGATTAACCAATGAAAGTCACCCTATCTCTCTCTGAACGCAGGCTCATTGGCCAGTTCATGGATCTCTGGCCCTCTTCCAGATCCACAGACAACTGGGTTCAACGAAATTGGAGACCACTGATAACAAATAGTGTGACCTGCTACGCGGTCGGACGAGGTTATTTCATTTTTGAATTT
>JZKD02S0380589.1:737918-764559 GCA_000966675.3 Picea glauca
GGACTAAGGGATTTTGAAATTGGAGGGGGCTGCTGAGGAGGGGTGGAGTGTGCAAACGAGAAGCCCTAGGCGTTGAGGAGTGAAAGCTCACCTCGGTCGGTGGGGAAGTCTTCCTTAATCCATAAGTGTAGCTGAAGAGTTTCTTGGAGATGCAGGAGGATTGTATTCCAGAGGAGGGTAGGAGGAGATGGTTGGGAATGAAATATTCTTATGTTCCTCTCTTTCCATAGTTTCCACACTATGAAGCCTAGTAAGAGTTGTCAGGCTCTATTCAAGATAGGACTTTTGAAGGGATCAGAGCCCCAATCCCTCATGGTGCTTATGATGTTATTTTTAACTCGTTTGGTTCTTCTCATGAACTGAGTGGCCTGGTTCCAGATGTTCTCACTGAGTAGACATTTATTTAGGAGGTGCTCCATGGTTTCAACCTGGAGATGGCAGAGATGGCAGATCGAGGGGTCAATGAAGCCTCTTATTTGGAGATTGTCCCAGGTTAAGATCTTGTTCTGGAGTAGAAGCCATAGGAAAGTAGAGATTTTGGGCCAGAGTTTTGATTTCCATATTGTTGTCCAGATGTTGTATTTCTAAAGGTTATGGAAATTCTCCTGAAGAGTGTATCCCTCCTTGAGAGTGAAGCTTCCATGAGGTGTGTATCCCCATTTGAGAATGTTTAGGTCTGTGCTTTTTCTGATTCGCCTTTGGGTTGTAGCTTGTTTCCAGTGTTGCAGGTCACAGTTTATTGCCACTTGGAGTTCATGATGATTTGATTTCCATCTTCCCCAGGGAGAGCCACTGGGGATTTATGTCCACAGATCTGCCACTTTGAGAGTGGCAAGATCTTGAATGTGATTTTCATAGGATTGTAGATTTTCTTCCATTTGCAGAGGTGGCATTTGCTGCCAGGAATCCATCCAGAATAGGGCACTCTGACCATTGTGAATTTCCTAGAAAGCATGTTCCTGTATGAGTGGTCGGTTTTTCCAGGCCGCATTCCAGATGTTGGAGCTCTGAATTTTCCCCTGCATTCTGATAAGTTGACTTTGGTGCGTATTTGGGGCATATTTGCATTTCCAGAGTTTTTCCCAGATCTATGTTGGAGTTTTGAACCAGCTCCACCAAATTCTTGCTCCCATGGTTTTATTTAATTTACCAGGGTCCCGGAGGCCCAGACCACCTGAAGATTTAGGCTTGCAGACTTTGTCCCAGATAACTAAGGCACATTTTTTGTTTGGGTTGTGTCCATACCATAGAAAGTTTCTTTGTAGATTCCTTATTTTCTATGATTGATTGGGGGGAAACTAGGGCTGAGAAGAGGTAAGTTGGGATGGCTTGGTGGATTGACTTTAAGAGAACGATTATGGCTGGAAGGTTGAGGGAGTGAAAGGTCCAGTTGTTGAGACGATTGGTGATGGAGAGTAAGAGAGAATCCCAGGAGATGTTTTTGGATGCTGAGTCAGAAAGAGGGAGTCTCGGGTAGCAAGAGGGCAGAGTGCAGACAAGGGTATTCATAATTTTAGAAAGGTGATGTTGGATTGCCACAAGAGTATTGAAAAAGAAGATTTGTGATTTGGCCAGATTAAAGGTGGTGCTAGAGGCTTCGTTGAAGTCAAACAGGATGGAGATTAGTTTAATTGCTTCTTATGAGGTAGGGGTATTCATTAGTAGCGTGTCATCGACAAATTGGTTATGGACGGTTGTTGGTTGTAATCTGTGAAGAGGGAGGCCTTGGATGGATCCATTTTGAATTGAGGCCTTGATATAGCGTCCTAGTCCTTCAACCATTATGAAAAAAATAAAAGGGGAGAGAGGGTCGCCTTGCCTTATCCCTCTTGAGGGGTAGAAGGGTTGAGAGGGGACACCATTGATGAGGATTGAGAAGAAGGTTGTGGAAATGAGGTTCATTATCCAGGAGACCCAATCCCTGTTGAAACTGAAAGACGATAGGAGTGCTTTCATATATTGCCAGCTTAACTTGTCAAAATATTTTGAAAGGTCAAGTTTTAGAAGCATACCTAGAGTGCGAGTGCTCTTGAGCGAGTGAATGATTTCATGGACAAGAATGACACTATCCATGATTTTCCTTCCTTCGACATATCCTGATTTATCCTTGGAGATGATGAAGGGTAGGATAGGCTTGAGTCTTAGAGCTATGACCTTGGAAATGATTTTGTAGATCACGTTGCAAAGAGATATGGGTTTGAAGTTCCTCGGGCTTGTGACTCTTTCTTCTTTGGGTATTAGGGTGAGGAAAGTGGCATTTAGTGTTGGAAGAAATTTTCCTGAGCTGCGTGATTCCTCCACCAGCTGCCACACTTCCTCCCTTAACATTGGCCAACAGGAGTGGAAGAAGTTTGCTGTGAAACCATATGGACCTAGAGCCTTGCCTGTGGGTAACTCCAGAATAGCCTAATCCACTTCTGTTTGCGTTATTGGTGTCATGAGAGCCTCATTCTATTCTTGGGTGATTATGGTTGGGATGTTTTGGATCACCCGCTCTATTGTTGAGGTACGATCCACATAGGGTTCTGAGATGAGATCCTTGTAGAAGTCTGTCAAATCTTGCGTTATTTCCTGATGATTTAACATGGTGTTGCCTTGTGAGTCATCCAGCTTCATGATGCGGTTGATAAGGCATCTGTGGATCATGGAACGGTGGAATAATTTGGTGTTCTTCTCTCCTTCATTGAGCCATTGAACCCTAGATTTCTATCTCCACAGGATCTCTTCTTGCTTGTGTCTTTCTTCTAGTTTCCTTTTGAGTTCACTTTCCTCCTGCTGCTGAGTGATTGTGTATCCTGCTTGAATGAATTGTGCCTGGAGGTTCTCTATTTTTTGTTCCAGTAATTTCCTCTCCTGGAAAATGTTCCCAAAGACCTCTTTGTTCCATTTGCGCACTTGTTTTTTAAAATGTTTGAGTTTTTGCTGGAAGCAATACATTTTTGTGCTCATCTATGTTTCCACAGTGCTCCACCAGTGACGAGCTAACTCCTGGAAGTTTGGATGGGAGAGCCAAAAAATTTCAAATTTGAAGGGTTTAAGCTTGGGGGTGGAAATAGTGTCAACCCAGAGCTAAACTGGCCAGTGGTCTAAACCTGTCTTTGGGAGGATGTTGGAGTCTACTAGGGGGCCTTTCAAGAGGAGAGTTTCCGAGATGAGGAAGCGATCAAGCCTGCATGCTATTTGATGGTGTCCTGATCTTTTGTTGGTCCAGGTGTAGGTGCCATTGCTATTCTCAATGTCTACCAGTCTGAGGTTCTTTATGAGTTCCTGGAATTTTGCGTTATCCTGCTCCAGGGGATTTTTTCCCCCTCGATTTTCCTCCAGCGTGAGTATCATGTTGAAGTCTCCCCCTATTATCCATTGCTTGCCCTCCGCTAAGGAACCTAGGTAAGCCAGGTTTTGAAGAAAGAGGTCTTTGTCTTGGCTGTTCTGTGGTCCATAGGCATTTGTGATCATTCCTTCCTTGTCTGAGCCGATGGCTTTGTAGTGCGTTGTGATGGTTCACGGAGTGGAGAAGCCTTGATCAAGGATGAGTGTTGCAGGATTCCATAGGATGGCCAGGCCTCCTGAAGCCCCTTTTGATTCCATTTGATAGGATTCACAATTACGCTAGCATATTTTGATGATAACTTCTATAGTTTTCCCTGCACATTTTGTCTCTTGTATCAGGAATATATCAGGGTCTTCCATTTTGATGTAGTTTCGGAGAATCCTTTGTTTGGATCTTCCTTTTAGGCCTCTGATATTCCAGTTGAGGATATTCATAGTTAACAATTAGGTGGGTGGGAAAAGGAGCTCTCTGAGAGCTTGTGAATCTGTCATGAGTTGATCATATAGTTTCCTGCTTCCTTTATTAGCTGATGAGTCGATTTTCTGCCTCGTCGCTTGTTTTCTTTTACGTGTTTTCTTGGATATTGGTTTGGGTCTGTGTTGATCCCCAGCCTTGATGTAGCCCCTATTGATGAAGCCATAAATACTTTGTGAACTTTCCTAAGTTGGTTCTCTGGTAAGGTTTGAAGATCCTTCTTGTTGAGTGCTTCTTCTAACCTATCTAGGTCGATTTCTGCTAGGTCTTGCTCATCCATTTCCATGACTGTGTCTTCCTCTCCTTCCCTAAGACTGGGTGAGTCTGTGGATCTACTTGGTTTGCTAGGGTTTGATACTCTTGTGATGGTTGGTCTACCTTGTGCTTGTTGAAATTTGTCCCCGCGACCTTGGGGGAGTTTCCCACTTCTTCTGCCTCTGAGAGGCGGTTGAGGGCTTCAAAGTAATTATTATTTGGGTTCTTTTTTCCATTGTTGGTAGTGGGCTTATTATGCGCTTGTCTCCTTCGATTTTGCACCTGGGTAAATCTTTCCTTTGTTTTCTCTTCAACATCCCTTTTGGGGGGGGGTGTTGAGAGGGCAGTCTCTGAAAAGGTGTCCATGTTCATGGCATTTTTGACATCTGAAAGGAATGTGTTCATAGTATATGGTTTGGGCCCATTCCTCGTCTTGGTATTCTAAGGTAATTGTACCTGGCAGAGCTTTGGAGATGTTCATATAGACACAGATCCTTGCATAAGAGGTGTATTTTATCTGTTTGGTAGCTTCAAAATATTTGACATATTTACCTAGGGTATTGCCTATGCCCAGTAAAATGTCTTCTAACCAGAACTCTCGAGGTAGGGAATAGAGGCAAATCCATACTGGTGCGTATGAAAAATTTTCCTTTTCTGGGCAGAAGTGGTCTGTCCAGAAGCGGAGGTAGAGGCCAACTGAATTGTAGAAGTATGGTCCCCCTTCAAAGATCATGTCCTTGTCTTCTAGGTTGTAAAATATTACTGTAAAGAAACCTTTGGAGCTCAGCTGGAGCTCATAGTCTCCCTTGGGGTTCCACCACACCTTGATCCATCGAGTTAGATCCTTTTCTGAGGGCCAGAGACCTAGGAATTTTCCTATGAGGGCATGGTCTCTCATGAACTGCGTGTGTTCTCTTATCTTGGTGGTTTTGATGACGTATCTAGGTGCAACCGGGGCTTGGGGGATACATTTGTTGGGTATCCAGGCTCGAGCTGCTTTTGGATGTGAGGACTCAACATCCATGTTCGAGTCTTTGTTAATATCCATCTCTTCCTACAGATATTGGTCTCGTAGGTGCAATGGCGGCTCAAAGGTCAGTCTGGGCACCCGCGAGTTCTCTAGATCATTGGCGACGACGTTGCGGTAAGAGGGGGCTTTCGCCCCCCCTTATGTTCCCATTCTTTTGTGGCAATCAACACCAGGGTGCAGAGGCGATCAGAGGTGTGCAAAGTAGTTCAGACGTGGTTAGGTTAGGAGGGTTGTCGGTGCATGTGAACCCTAATTTTCCAGAGCTCAACCGATCTTCTATTTAATATTAATCTTTTCCATCCTTTTTATTAACAAAGTACAAAGCTCCTCAAAGAAATATACTTAATAAAAAAAACATTCATTAAGCAATTACTCTAATTATAATTTAAATTTATTAATTTTGATAATGTTTATCACTAAAATGTTATTGATTTTTTTTTCATTAGATATCAAATACTATAAAGCAATTACTCTAATTATAATTTAAATTTATTAATTTTGATAATATTTATCATTAAAATGTTATTGAATTTTTTTCATATTAAAAGATAATATTTTTGGTTTTTTTTAGGAAAGACATCTTTAAATTCTTAGATAAAAATATGTTATAAGAACTCGTTAAATTTGTTTTTTGATTTTTTTTTAAACTATGATATAACAAAATTTATTTAATATTTTTATTAATTTATATAAAAAATTAATATTTGTTTTCAAAATATTTTATCTTCTTTCAAAATTATAATTTTATTAAAATATTTATTTAATAGTATAGGTTAATGGGTTCTAGCCACTTCATACCAATTATGGTATAGTATAACCTAATTTTAATATGTAAAATTAATTAATAGTTAAATATCTATCTAATTCAAATTTGAAAATTTCCAATTTTTTTAACATTTTTTTTTTATTAGAATGTCCATTCATCCCTTTCTATCCCTTTCAATTAGGATGGGTTCATTTTTCTGTTTCTAGTTTCAACCAGATATATTATATTGGATGAAAAAACAAAAATCTATTAAAACATAATCATGTTATGTTATATTGGATGAAAAAACAAAAATTTATTGAAACATAATCATGTTATGTTGACTAGAAGGTTGTTACTTAGACACTTAAAATGTAATTATAATAATAATCATGGGCATATAATTCTATACAATTTTGATGGAAAAGCTTTTACAATCAATGTAATCAATGTGATAGGGCTGCAATAAGGTTGCAATTAGTCATGGATCACACAAGGCCAAGGGAAAACTTTCCATGATTTAGGCCTAAATCGTTCTCATAGAAACCATCCCAAGTTACTACTAAACCATCATTTTCTGAATAAATATTGGATAAAATAAAATTATTATTTTCAAATTTTATTAAAAATGTAATCAATTAATTTGTATTTTCTTTTATTATTATTATTTTTTTAATCATAAAAATTAAAAAAATCCTCATTTAAAAGTGATATTGTTTTAAAATTTCCATAATTTTAAAATGTCTTCATTACCATTTTTTAATCGAAATTATCTAACTCATCTACTTTTAAACTCATTTTGATAGTATATTCAATTAAACTACTATTTAAATGAAATATCCCCCTTTAATTTTAATTTATTCTTTTTATATAATTTTCTCTACATTCATCATATTCTATCTTTTTGTTCGCATTCCCCACGTTCTATCTTGCTTCTAAACTATCCAGCTCCTTATCCTTCCATTACTTTACACTTAGTTACTTTAGGTCAATGTTGTCCTATTCATTGTCTTGGAAGCATATTTCTAATTTATATAACCAAGTCCATTACTTAAGTTTTTAAATAATGTGTTCCTTTTCTTTAGTTTAATATAACAATCCTCGTACCTTTCAACAATTTATGTTTATAGAAATAGGTTTTGTTTCTATTTGTGTCATAACTCATTATAGAAATAGTTTTTCGTTCTCTTTGTCTCATAACTCATTTTTAATTCAATAATAATTTTCTAATTTTACTTTAATTTGAATAATTTAATTTAATGATTTTATAAAAATATGTTTTGATATTTTTTTCTTAATTTTTTTTTTAATAATTTTTTCTATTTTTTATTTTCCGCCTACTAAATTGTTATCATCCTTCTAAGTTGGTAAATTGTTATACTAGTTTTTCGTAATTTCTAGTTTTCTTAGTTTCAAAAAATCTCTCCATATCAATATCAATAGGTCATTTTTTAACTTCACCTATCTCAATTCTTTATTATACTCTAATAGTTTTAATTCTCTACTATTGTTATAATTTCTTGTAGAATTAGAGGTATGCTCCAAAAGAACAAATAAATCAACACAAATATGTAGAATACCTTTAAGGTAGGGAAAAACCATCAATTATTTCCTATGGAAGGAATCACTTCACAAGTTATACTTTTTACACTACAAAATCAAGCATGCTCTATGCAATTATATGTATGTGTATATATAGTATCTCACGAGTATTCCTAGGGTCCTCTACCAACTATCACTCATTATTACATCAATAAATTGCAACCCACCAACTACCTAGCATGCCTTATTCAATGAGTATGACCCATTACACTAATTAATGAGTTCATACAAACATCGTAGTGAGACTTATTTCATGAGTATGATCACATTCCATTATTTATCCTCCCATGTTCCTAACATTACATTAATTATCCTCCCTAGGTACATTATGTTACATCCCCCTTCACATGTGTCATCCTTGAAACATGAGTGTAAGCCATATAATATGATATGTTAAGCAATGTAGTCAACATGTACCAAGCACAAGCATCCATCAATTCTAGTGATATTTAGACACGAGGTCCAACCTTTGCCTTACCAAATTGATATCAACTATGGTTTCTCCTTTGGTTCCCTGCTATCATTATGTTATTTTGATATCCCCACTTATTATTGTTATCCCTTCAATTACCTCTATATTGGGTGTTTTTTTGGTTCCATGTCGGTTCATAGTAGGTCTATTGATGCTCATGGCCTTGCCTTGATAAATGATGTTTCTCGAGATAGTGTGGGTGGTGATATGAAATGACCTTATGTATGTTTTCTTATTTCTTTGACTCTTCACCTTCTGGTTCCTTTGATGGTTGATGCTCTGTATATTCTTCTTCCTTTTTATGCTTATCCAGAAGCTCTCCTTTGTGTGATTATGTGGGATTTTCTCCTAATTCATCCTCAGATGACTCTTAGTCTAATTGTCTATAGGTTCTACAATTAGTTTCCCTATAATGAATTCTTCAGGTGCACCTTAGGACCTTGTTGATTAACAAGAGAAATATCCCACAAAGTGAGTTTCTTTTTCTTTTACTGAAGCTTCATAAATTTCTTTTGCACATTAATATTATTCATACCCTATGAGTCCATCCAAGGATATCCAAGAATAATATTCACATCATCCATATCTATACCATGAAAATTTGAATGTAAAACATGTATTATCCATAGTGATCTTCAAATCCTTTAAAATTTGAACATTCACACCCTCAACCTATGTGGTAAGTATATGCTTGCAAGGACTTGCAATCTTTTATCCAATTCAATATTGAAAACATTGTACTTGTTTCTAGGGCTCATATAAATAATGACCTTCTCTTGTTGAAGTCATCCATGAACCCATAATAGGAAGCTTTTCAATGGAAATAAATCACTATTGCTCTCTTTATCCTTCTTCTCGGCATGAAACCACTTGTTTAAAATTACCTTTTCATAATATTCATTTGGGAGTCCCAACATCTTTCCAAATTCAATCCACTACCATCATATCTCACGATTGACCCTTAAATTAAAGTATATCATGGATTTGTTATCAGCCTGAGTTTTTTCACCTACTTTGTCAGAAGTATTTCCAGCCTTACACATCACTTTGGTGGCCTTTAGCCCCGATTTCCATCATTTACATCCTCATATGACCTCAATTTTACCACATGAGTCAAGTCAAACATGCAATTTTGACCAAGAAACCAACACACATTAGTTGCCTCATTTTCTGCACACAGGGTGTGCACTTATCCCTTAAAAATCT
Organism: Picea glauca; assembly: GCA_000966675.3. Classification (NCBI taxonomy): domain Eukaryota; kingdom Viridiplantae; phylum Streptophyta; class Pinopsida; order Pinales; family Pinaceae; genus Picea; species Picea glauca. The sequence goes on from JZKD02S0380589.1 coordinate 747,034, forward strand.
GCACACTGGCCATAAAACATAAATATATTTATTATTCGATTCATTAAATTTCTGTTCCTTCCCATTCTATTATTTCCAAAATTAGCCTTTGATCTAATCTTCAATAGTTATCCTTATCCCATACTTCATTAATACAATGGGATAATTCACATTGAAGCTAGATCTATAAATGGTCCACCTATTTTATTATAAATAGAGCCAATGGGGTCACTCATCGACACATCCATACGTTACAATGTTATGTTGCCAAAATTCATGTAGAGTGAACAATGCACTTAGTTCCTTCTACCATTGAGAAATATCCTTTCTACCATCAAAAGTTTGGAGTGGAGCACACAAGCAGGAAAATGACCCACCTTCAAGGTGGCTTTGGAGCCCACTTAACTTCATCAATTAGTTTGAAGTGTATAATTTGTAAGTCCATGGTTTCCATTTGGCAATGAAGACAAATTTTGTACTCTTTATTGTATCTTATACTTTGAATATTGTTCAGATTTTGTACTCTTTATTGTATCTTATACTTTGAATATTGTTGCTAATATCTTTTCTATTGCATGAGGTAGAATAGAGAACCATTTCTGTGTGTATGGATTTTTATTTTATTTCCCTTTTGTCTACTAATTAAATCACACAACCATTACATAGATATGTTTTCTACACATTAGTAGTAAAACACCAATAGTAGGGTCTCCAAAGGGTTATTATGACATAATACCATTTACGTATTGTTTAATACTAAGACCATCATATTTTCCTTAACTAGGATTTTGAAGAAATGGATTACTTGTTAATGAAGCTCCTTTGAGTAGCTAGGGTTTTGACACTATGATTTTAAAATACCATAACTTCCTTAATGATCAAAATCACAATTATGTCCACAATTTGCAAATGTTACCCCAACTGTACATCTAATGGCACTGGTATGGTTGCAATATGGCTCATAAATAGAGAAATAATCATGCTTCAAGAATTTTCCACAAGGGTTTTGAGGTTGTAGCTTGAAATGGTTGTAACTTCTATTATACTTCTCAAAATCATTATTACATGACCGAATTTAGAAATGACACAACTAGTGTACTTCTAATGGCATTGGATTGGGTATAGTTTGGTTCATAAACAAAGAGAAAGGTGCATAGAAAGTTTTTTTTTTTTTTTTTTTGCAAGGGCTTTCATTGATGCACAACTTAAAATAATTGTAACTTCTATGATACTTCGTAGAATCGTCACTACCACTCAATTTGGGAAATGGAACACCCTATTTTCTTCAAATAGCACTAGTACTACTACAATTTGGTTAATAAGCCAAGAGCAAAACATACCCCAAAAATCTACAAAATAGAAAGAAAAAAATGTTCCCCTTGGAAAAAGAAAGTGTTTCAATACCACTTGTTATGATCCCTCCTAGAATTAAAGGTATAGTATGAAATAACAAATAAATCCATGCGATAATCTAACACATAAATAAAGAAAACATTTAAGGTATGACAACACCATCAATTACTTCTTATGGAAGGAATTACTCCACAAGTTATGTTTGTTACACTACACAATCCAACCTGCACTATACAATGATGCATGCATATATATATACTCCCTCACAAGTATTCCTAGGGGCCATGCCAACTAACTCTTATTATTATATTCCATAAATTATTACACACCAATTAGCTAATGGGCCTTATTGAATGAGTATGGTTTACTCCATTAATGAATGGGTTCAAACACCACTTAGTAAACCTTCTTCCACCATTATAGTTACATTTATATTAATTATCCTCCCTAGATATCCAACATTACATAAATTATTTTTCTTATTTATATTAGAATTATAATGTTATATTGCATTTGTTTCTCCTTTATCTTATTTCTTTTAAAATGAGATCAATTTTAAATCCATAATTCTTCATGTATTAGAGCTAAAAATATGTGTTCAATCTATCTTCTCTTTTCTTTTTTATAATAAAAAATAAAATTATCTAAAATTTTCCAAATCACAAAAAATTATTACACCAACATATGTGTTTCTTTGATTTTTCTCTTCTTTTCCTGTTTTTTTCACTTCTACTAAAATCATTTTTTTTTTTTTTTTTTAATTTGATTACATTCTTACAACTACTTTCTTAATTCGATTTTCTTTTTAGGGATGTGAGAACTTCACGTGAAATAGGGGTGTCTACAAGTATAATGACAAACTTTGGTTAATAGCGACATGTATCCTACATTATGTGCATATTGTTTTTTACTCTACTTAGGAGAAGAATTTTAAATGTTACCCTTGTTTTTTGTACTTCTAGAGGGCTACTTACTAAGCCAATAAATCAAAATAGATAATAAATCATTTATGAGCAAAGTTTACGCTACATGGGACAATGTTATAAATTCTATTTATTACCATGTTTTGAATTTTGTTGAGTGAATAATAGTGATAAATGAAAATTAGGTTCGAAATTCCTTAGAGTTTGAAATGAAAGTTTTATATAATGACAAATTTTCCTCATTAACAAAACATAATATTATTGTTATTTGTTATGGTTTTGTAATGAATAAAATAAATATTTTTTTAAAACAATAAGTAATAATAGGAAATATAATATATTTGTAAAACAATAAAGCAATAATAAGAAATATAATATATTTGAACAAGATGGAAATCACATAGTGATTAGTTTTTTTTTCTTTTCAAAATTGTTTTTATCAAATTTATAAATAAATAATGTTTCTAAATAACATTTTAAAGATTAGAAAATTATAAAATAAAAATTATATAATAGAAGATGTGCAACATGAGAATATATTTTCATAATAACTATAGAGCATAACTATATTCATAAATATAGATGGAGTAAACATAAATTTTTATTCAAAAATTAATTAGCATAATTTATATTCTTTTTTTAAGAAAAACATTGTAGGAGTTCACCATCTTCTATGGAATATTTGGATGGATAATGATGTCAACCACTAACTACAAGTATTGTTGATAAAAAATTTGGTCACCTCTATTTTCCCTCTCTTGGAATAATAAAAAAAATTGATATCAGAAGAAGAAAATTTTGAATGATTATAAGCTCACAGTGTAGCCCTTAGTCTCAACTTCGTCATACATTTTTCAGATTCAAAATCCAAATTCGTATGCCCAAGATATCCATGTTTTTGTCTCACTACCCAAAAAGCACTTCTTCCATGTGCAACAAAGCTAATTTTTCTTGGAACCACGTATTTTCTTGGAACTATACTCTTGGATCCAATTTCTTGGAACCATTAATCTCTCGGGACTTCTCTTTTAATCTCTTGGAACAAGTTCCTTTCTTTAAATTCTTGGAACTCGACATTTTCTTGGAGTTACATTACTCCACTCTTCTCTACTCTTCCACATTAAGTGTTCCTTTCTTGTTCCTCTCTTATACTCTATTCCACACTTATATTTTTTCTCCATTTCCCCTCCACTCCTCTCTTCTCCATACTTAGTTTATTTTTTAAATTATTTACACTCTCCTTCCTCTCCTCTCTTACTTTTCCATACTTAGGTTTTTCTCCTTATCCCTCCATCTCCCCTCCCCATACTCTTTCTTCCCATCTCCCCGTACTTATAATTATTTCTTAAGCTCCATACACCGCAAGTTCACTCCCCTTATCCCTCCATTCACCCTTTTCTTCACAATCATCATTTTATCCTCCCTACCTCACCCTTACCTCACCCCCTTTCTCCATGACCCTCATTTTCTCCTCCCTCTTCCCCCTTACTCTTCAACAATTAATTTTTTTCTACCCCTCCTTATCTCTCCTCCCTCATCACCACCACAGGTTCACTCACCTCTACGGGTTCACTCCCCTTATTTCTCCACACCCCCCTCACCTCCGACAACTCGACAAATTTCCTCTCTCTCCTCCCTCACAACCTTCCTCCTCTCTCAATTTCACTCACCTCCACGATCTCACTCCCCTTATTTCTACACACACCCCTCACCTCTGACAACCCGCCTCTCTCTCCTCCCTCACACCCTTCCTCCTCTCTCATCCATTTTCTCCCTTAAAATTTATCCTAAGTCCTTCTCTATTTTATTATCAACCAATCAAATGATGACACAAGTTAACCAACCATTCCATGAAGCGTGGAAACCAATGAAATCACGCCATGTGGTAACCATTAAAATCATGGCATGTAGCATATTATCAACCAATCAAATGATGACACAAGTTAATCAACCATTCCATGAAACGTGGAAACCAATGAAATCATGCCATATGGTAACCATTCAAATTATGACATGTAGGAAACCTGACATCCAATGACATCCTATCACACGAGGACACATGGCAATCAATGAATGACGACACATAGCCAACCAATGAGACTGACATGTGGCAGCTCGTGGTATCCAATGACACTGTGACATGTGGTGATGATGTGGACACTAACTCACAACTAACTGGGCTATGAGTAGTATGAGTGACTATTGATTCAGCTTTGACTGGGTGCTTGGTGGATGATGACTGGGCAATCAAAAATTTACTTAATTCATGATTTTTTCTAAGGGTCGATCACCATAGTGTCTTCTTCTTTCACATAAGTCTATGGATAAGAATTACTATATAAACAATTAAGTTTAAATTTCCACAATGCTTGTGGGATTGGATTTCCTTTTTAAAAGTCAAATCTTAATTGGAGGATTAACCCATGAAATTGATAATTTAAATACAGGGCTAGGATTAACCCATGAAATTGATCAACAATGGTTGAGTCTTCGACTTCTCGATCTAATATTTGAGCTCCTGAACTCCGTTTGTAGTAAATTATACTTCGTTGGAAAGGTAATTCGATGAGAAATATGATGGAATAGGTTTTAAGAGCTGAAATTTTCCATGACAGTCTAAAAAATTGGAAGAAAAGTCCGTTATATTTTTATGGTTCGCTGATAAATCTGCTAAGTACCTTGACTTCACGAGCTTATATCTTGAGATCCAGAACTCCAAATTGCACTCAGGAGGACTCGTTGGAAATTTGAGATGATGAAGATTGCATATGAAATGGTTTCCATGGCTAAAAACTCAAATATCATGACCATAAAATTAAAATACATTCCTATCTTTAAAAAGGGAGTCGGTTAAAATTTTCAAATTAAAAATTTATTAATTATTTTTTTTATTAAATAAAAAAAATGCCTACTTCAAGGCACAAATGTCAATGATACAAATTCATTAATAAGGCTTCAATGATACATTAATTAAAGTGATTATTTCAAGAATAAAATCGTATGGAAAATTCAAGAAGAGAAAACTCTAACTACCTCAAGAAGTTAGAAGATTAGATTTTAAGAAACAAGAGAGGGCTCCATCAAAGGGTTAGAAGCAGGATATCAGAAGATCATAATAGAAGGATCCAACCATCAGTATTCAACCAGGCTTCTAATTAGAAAATAAATATTTCCATTCTTCTTCTTCTACACCATTTTCTCAAGGCTTTATGCAATATTTCTGAATTGAGCATAAGGCTGAGTTCTTGAGTGTTTCTCTTGTATTCTTCCAAGACTTTTCTTTATATGGCCAGGTAGTATTTACAACCATGTGTGTGACTGCCATATGTAATCCAAGATTGTCTATTGGATTCATTGAGATTTAGTCTTATGTTTGACAAGCTTCATTTCTAAACATTTAGTCAATTGGTTTGCTGAGATGTTTTGTATTGTTGAATATCTTTTATGAATAAAACTCCTTAGAGATACATTTCAAGGCATTGCTTTAATGATTTCTCAGATCTTGGGATTTCCGAGTGTAATATTTTTGGATTTTACCTATCAAATTATTTTTAGTTGAATGCATAACTCATTTAAAGTTCTTTGAAATGATCAAAACTATTTACTCCTATTTCTTGAGAGAAGATATAAATGTATCCTCTACTTGCATGTGATTTAGAGGGTTTCATAAATGATGTTGATCATACCTATATTATGATGTTGAAGCTTTAATTCAATATTTTTATTGTTAGAAGTTATTTGTGCACATAAAGAGAAAATATGGTTATCAAGAACTATTCCATGTATAAATCAAAGTAATAAAGATCCGGGGTTTGTTTTCTAGCATTCTCCCTAATCCAAGATATTCAAGATATATATTTCAACCAAAGAGGAGTACCATATCTATAAAAATGTAGGGGGATTCATATCCTCATGAGGTTTTTGTTTGGACCTTAACAGATATAGACATCAACATTTTTTGTGACTCAACTGGGGATGGTTCGTATTCAAGATATTTGAGGCTTTGTTTCATATATGATTGAGGAACCATAGTCTCCATGGTTCAAAGTTTCGAAAAGAAAATTAAAAAAGATTGTTTCTTTTTCTATATGTAAGGGATTTATAAAAGGATTATTCATAAATATTTGGATGACCTCAAAAAAAGCCAAGAACAATCAAATATTAGGGAGGATAAATTCCCTGGTGATTCCATTGAAAGAACTCTCAAATGCCTTGGCAACTCCAATGAAAGGATGAAAGAATCTATAGAAGAGATATATTATGACTCCTATGAGGAGTTTCTTTCATGTCATGATGTTCCTTTACCTTCTTCATCTATCCCACCACTGAATTTACACGATTCATCAAAAAAAGAGTTATCCAAAGAAGGAGGCAATTACATAGAAGATCTTTAAATATTCCAGACGTATATTTTCATATGCATAATATTCCTATTGAAAACTTTTCCACATTCTTTAGAAATACTTCAAAGGATGCAGAGCAAAACTTGTTTAGATTCAAAAGTACATGTGATGTTTTCAATCTCATTGAAGATAATGTTACATGTCGGCTATTTTTACAAACTCTATGTGGGGATGCTCTTGAATGGTACAATTCATTGCTTCTTGGGACCATTACTAGCTGGGTTGTGTTGGAAATTTCATTTGTTGAAAAGTTTTCCCACCCACCCTCTCCCATATGGACACAAGACAATGAATATTTCACTCTTTCATATACTCCATATGAAGAACTTTCAAGCAACAAATTTGAAAATGATATTATGAGCCTCCACCAAATGCACAAGAATATTTTAGCCAACATAATCATGTGGATAATGTTGCAATAGATTATAAAAAACTGCAAGAACACTAGAAGCAAGAAGAATTGGTGGAAGAAATTAATCTTGAGAATAATGATGGGAAAGATTGTCATTCCATGAAGGAAGAATGCTTTCAATATATTACCATTGAATCAAGAATCTTGGATGTGGTTAGTAATGAGGAGAAAGATGAAAGTATTGTCAGATTGAAAAACTTCTCATCCAATCAAAGACAACAACACTCTTGAGAAACCAAGAAATGATTTCATTGAATCATGGTTCCAAAGCATTGTTGGCCAAACAATGCAATCAGATTTTGGTTACATTTGGCTTAGTTTTTTCTTAGCACACTTAGGACATGCCCCTGACTCTTTGGTACTAGCCTCAATATGTTCTAGTATTCTAGAACTCATTCAAAAGATCAGTTGGATGCTTAAATGGATCCATTGGAAATATACCTACACCTAAAAGTAGGATAGGGTAGGTAGATCTTCTTTGCACATAGTCCAATTCTTCAAGTCAATTTTTGCGCAATAAAGCAACTGCTAAATAAAGGTGATATTTGAAGTTATCTCCATGGAAGAAGAATTACAAGAATCCATTTTGAAGATGACTCCATAGCCCAATGGAGAAGGCATATGGTATTCATATTCTAGTGTTCTCAGCAACCCATAGGCGGTTATTGTCCCGTAGTTGGAGCTAGTTGTTGATAAAAAAATTAGTCACCTCTATTTTCTCGCTCTTGGAATAATAATAAAAAAATTGATATCAAAAGAATAAAATTTCAAACGATTATAAGTTCAATGTGTGTCCCACGGTCTCAGCTTCTTCATGCATTTTTCAAATTCAAAATCTGAGTCTGTATGCTCAAGATATCTAGGTTTTTGTCTAACTTCCCAAAAAGCGCTTCTTCCATGTGCAACAAAGCTAATTTTTCTTTGAACCGTGTCCAATTTCTTGGAAACAATTATTTTCTTGGAACTAAACTCTTGGGACTCTCTCTTAATCTCTTGGAACAAGTTCCTTTCTTTAAATTCTTGGAGCTCGACATTTTCTTGGAGCTACATTACTCCACTCTTCTCTACTCTTCCACACTGATATTCTTCCACACTAAGTGTTCCTCTCTTATACTCTATTCCAAACTGATTTTTTCTCCATTTCCCCTCCACTACTCTCGTCTCCATACTTAGATTTTTTTTTCAAAATTCCTTACACTCTCCTTCCTCTCCTCTCTTACTTTCCCATACTTAGATTTTTCTCCTTATCCCTCCATGTCCCCTCCCCGTACTCCTTCTTCCCCTCTCCCCATAATTAGAATTATTTTTTAATCTCTATACATTGTAGGTTCACTCACCTCCATAGGTTCACTCCCTTATCCCTCCATTCCTCCTTTCTTCGTGACCCTCATTTTATCCTCCCTATGTCACCCTTACCTCACCCCCTTTCTCCATGACCCTCATCTTTTCCTCCCTCTTACCCCTTACTCTTCAACACTTAACATTTTTCTACTGCTCCTTATCTTTCCTCCCTCATCATCATCGCGGTTTCACCCACCTTAGTGGTTTCACTCCCCTTATTTCTCCACACCCCCCTCACTTCCGAAAATCCAACAACCCACCTCTCTCTCCTCCCTCACGATATTCCTCCTCTCTCGTCCATTTTCTCCCTTAACATTTATCCTAAGTCCTTATCTATTTTATTATCAACCAATCACATGACGACATGTGTTAATCAATGTAATACCCCCAGGTTGAACCCCAATTGTACATATAAATGTAAATGAACATATAGGCTAGTGAGCCGTGGGTACTGATTGTAAATGTAATTATAATTATACATATAAGTCGGTGGGATGATGGTATAAGGTCTTTGGTTCATTTTGCGCACATTTAGTCAGTGAGCGGGAATTTCATACCAAATCAGTGCACACATTTTATAATGTATTGCACACCTATGTAAGTGTACGAGGTTTGTGCACTAAAGGAAGGGTGTGCACCATCTTGAGTTTTTTGTAAAATGGATTAAGTGTGCGGTTTTGGGGCCATAGTGCCTTTGTGTATATGTATTTTGAGGCCAGAGTGCCTGTGTGGTTATTAGGCCGGAGAGCCAGATGTTAAATGGCCAATGAGTCATCATTGTAATATGTAGTCACATGCAAAAATTAATGAAAACACATCATTGTTGCAGACCAACCATGTAAAATAGTATGGGGGGCTAAACTCCACTAGATAGGGAAAGGGCGATAAAAGTTAAGGATAAGGGGCTAAGCTAGGGGGGATTAAGCCCAAAGGAATATTATATTAATATTCCTTAAAGTATAAAGTATGGATAATTATTTTGTCCTAAGTTTTAAGGATGGGGACAAGTGGGCCCAAGGTAGTTCTCAACATGACAAGTGTCAAGTTGGGAACATGCATACATATAGTTTGGACTTAGTTATTTTCCTATCAGTCTATCATCATTCCTTCACTCACTCATATGTCATCGGTACCCTATTGTTACTATACATGTACTTGTACTTGTACCCTGGTTAAATTTGGAGCTGGATTGAAGAAGCGGGTTGTCATGCCCGTAGGATATTGAAGAGGCAGGTTGTCAGGCTTATGAGCATTCTATCCAAGTGAGAATTTTTGGGAATTGATTTTCGAAGGTGCCAAACTGTAGATATAGGGCTCTAATACTTCCTATCTAGCCTGTTGTTGAATCCACAGAAAGGAAGTGGGGAAGCCGAGGGATTGTTGAGCAGAGAAAGGGCACACTTCCTAGGGTGGGACATGCATGTGGGGAATGAGGGATTGTATGATGTTAGTTCAAGTTGGAACCTGTGACTGAGTTTCTTGATGTCTGAGATACCTTAGCCTAGTTAGGAATCCCTTACCCAGGTGAATTTTAGCCCCAACTCGAGGGTGACCCACTTTTGAGAGTTATGTGTAGTGCGGTCTAAGGCTGGGAGGAACGTGGAAGGTCTGCACGTAGTTGGTGTTCTTTTAATCAAAGATAAGTGTCAATTGTGTGTTAATTCATGTGTTGCGTTAATATTTATACATTTTTTTTCAAGGGTTTTTACTGTGTATGTTGCATGCATATTTGTGTTACATGGCATGCTATCCCCTATCCTAGGGATAACTAAGGAGATTATGCATTGAGGCCCATAGGTCCTAGACATGGAGTACCGAGAGCCATATGACTTGAGCTTGGCCTTGGAGGGCCCATATTTTCTTTAGTGTGTCCTATCTATCAACATCAGCAACATCCATCCCATCGGCCTAATTCTGAAGTAGCAGTGGGTCTTGCTCCATGAGGTAATGATTCTGAGTATCATGGCATGTGTCACTTTGAGTTTTGAAGAATTTGAATATGTGCATTGAACTCTCTTTTGTTTCATGACATTTGCTTGAAAATTATGCTCTTTAACTTGTTCATACCCGGGGGGGGGATGACAGAGTGCCCTAGTAAGTTGGTTCCCTTAGGGATGAGTTTCCATTAGGTGGGTCTATGAAAGGTCATCGTCCATTCCTTCCATAATTACCACTTTTCATGATTGTCCCTCTCATATTCCCCTACCTTGTTTCGAGGATTGGGTTTGCAAAGCTAGTAAGGGTTATAACTTGTCTTGTGGGAAGAAGGGGCTAAAGGCCCAGAGGGTAAAAGTAGCTGGCAAAAGTTAAAATCCAAAATGAAACCTTGAGATGCTTCGCCCAGGGATTCCCGAGAAAGAAATTAATGGCTTCTCAACAAGAAAAGGGGACCTGTAAAATAAAATAAAACTCAAGATCTAGTTAGTGTATAAGAGGTCTCATCATGAGTCGGCCTATTATGTCCATGGGAATGTAGCGGTATGACACTACCATCCATCTGGTCACTAAACCATGGTAGTGACTCTTGGTGGCATAGCCAAGAGAAAGGGGGTATCATCACGAGCCATGCTTCTCATTTCCATGAAGTGTTTGTGGGTAACGTTGTCACCACTAGCTACCATGCCAGGACAGTGTCCCATATCTATTCTCTTGAAAAGAAAAATAAAAAAGAACAAGAATAAAAGGCATTGAATGGGATAGGAAACAATGGAATCCATGACAAGGTGCAACTCGCTCTCTACAAAGGCACCCACAGGTAAGACGTACATTTCCATGTTATCACTGCACCCCTTGCCCAAACATTCCCTACACCATTCCATACACCGACATGACCTAGATTGGTTTTCACCTGGGAAACACCCCAAACTTGAGGAGTATTATCCCAATAGGACATCCCGAGACCCTCTCCAAACCTGGCTTGTTAAACTGCATAATGTCTTTGAGCATTTGTGTGGGTAAAGGGGGGTTTGATGCACATGTTTGGGTAATTTGATTATTAGATGTGATTGAAATTGCTATGATCCATGTGACTTATGAGCCCATGGAGGGTGTACTTGTTGTTGCTGCAGGACCATGCCCAGTGGACAAGTACATATGGGGAGATGATTAACTCAGACCTCCATGGGGCTAAAATCCCACCAGATGGATGTTGTGACCCCAACTAGGGGTAGAGAGACACTAGAGGCTTGCAACAGAGAAAAAGAAGGATGTTCCACCAGAGTCACTTTGGCATACTTGGACCTAGGGGGATCTTACTCTTCCCCCTGAACGTTGGTCTTGGGAGCCCCATGATGTCACCTTTATGACCCTAGACGTCACCCAACGTCAGATGGACATGATGGAGGCAGTTGTGTGCTAGGTGGCACATGTGGCATCATCCAGAGGCCTTGGAAGGCCTAACGTTTTGCTCATGGAGCCTGACGTCCCACTTATGAGGCCCATTGTCACCCTAGGAGGGAATGACGTCACCTCTATTGGACATTTTAGGGTTTAATTCTTTGAACTTATGTAAAAACTAGATTTCTTAATGTAATTTGGCCATGTCGGCCTTTTCTAACCTAAATTTTAATTAAAGGTCATTATCATTGTATAAATAAGAGATAAATCTCTTGTATTTTTCATCATCTTTCACTCACACAAGTGTGAGGTTTGAAATTCGGCACTCTTTAAAGATTATTGGCTGAAATTAAGTGGTGCACAACTTCTTGGACAAGCTAATCTTGGTGTATTTTGGCATTTTTTCATGGTGGAAAGTCTTCAACTAGGGTTTGTTGCTAGATTATTCTTGATGAAGCACGTAAATATGCAATTCTTCATTTTATTTTGAATGGTTATGGTGAATTTGCTTGTTCATATCAAAGATTATGAAATTGCTAGTTTGAAACCCTAGGAGTAAAACATATGTTACTATCTTTTTCCTTATAATTTTCCACCTACTTGAAATTGCTAGAGAACACTTCTTTTGAAGTATGCACTAGAGCCCTACCATTGTAGCACTCTAGTAGCATTACTTCATTTGCTTCATACATTTTACTTCAAATTTAATCTAAGGAAGAAGGAAATCGCTAAGGTCTAAGATTACTTACTTTCTAGCAATCATTCCTTCTAGGGTTTAAACATTCAGACCTTAGGTTACTAACACCTCAATAATCTCATCCATCCCTTAGATTATATATTACCATTTTTGTTTTCCTCTAAGAGTTGTTGCTGCTAACCTTGACTCCATTACCCTAAAAAGCAATAGTCCACTCCTGACAAGTGATTGATTGACCAAACAACTCTTAAACTATCTTCCCTAAGACTTCTACTTACTTCTACTGACTTTAGGCTAGACTAACCCACTAATTAATTTTCTGTTGTTGCAAAATATTGCTACAACCATCTATAACATCAACAAATTCATCCTAAAAGGAAGATTAAAAGTTGATTAGATATTGTCATAATTGCTTTTGACAACTATTATCATTTTGTAAACTTAAGACTATTATTTCTTGTCATTCTTAAGCATTATTGAGGCATAATTGTCGTGGATGTTGCTAAATATTCATTATTGTTGTAAATATTTGCATTGCTTCAGTTCTATATCAGCTTGTTTATCTTTCAGAAGTTTATGGTTTTATGAAGCATTGAAATCATATGGTACTTGAAAATTGCATTTCTTTTCTATTTGTTGTCTTGTTCTATGCAGGTACACCTAATTTATCTTTTGCTTCATCTCAGTAAAAATTTGGAAATTTTGATGAGGGTGACTTGTGAGAGGGGTGGGAATTTCTTATAGATTTTACCTTATCCTTCTCAAACCCCCAGGTCACTGGAGACATCTCCCCTGGGGTACTGTGATATACTCCTAGATAGAAAGAGGTTTCCTATTAAGGTGACAGTGATAGGTCATCCTCCTTGTTACGCCAATTCATTATCCACTTGCCTTTGTCTTTGGGAAAGAACAAATTGTGCGATAACATTTTGGAGTCATTGTCAGGGAACACTGAGTCAATTTTCTTCAAGATGACACTTTTTTGGTGAGCATTTTCTCAAAAGCCTTTATTTTACAAAGCTTATCTAGCGAATCCACTGAGGATGATCCCCTCATCCCTTTTATAGTATCAATAAAATTATCTGGCGACTCCATTGAGCTCAGGAAGGTATACCAACCCTCCCAAGTCCTTTAGAAGAAAACCTCCCTGAAACTCTCCTATAGTAAAATCATTATTTGGAGGCAATCTTCCTTTAAACACAATGTCTAGCACATGAAATCATATTGTTAATCCAAACCAAGCCAATAGCTAGAAACAATGGTCATCCAAGCTCTACAAACTGTTAGACATGAAAAACATACTGGTATATCCTAGGAAAATGCCCCCTAAGTATGAAAAATAGTTCCTAAATTCATTGGTAATGATGTAGTCAGCGTTGAGAATCATATGAGACACTTCTGGGCCTTCTTTCAGCTTCATCCCATCAGTGATGATGTTGAATATTTAGCTATGAAATTGTTCTCTACTACCCTCCATGATGGTGCTAGACGATGGTACAATGGTTTCCCCGATGCTAGTATTAAAACCATGGATAAGTTGGAGGAAATATTCCTCAAATGATGGAGTGTCAAGGAAGACCCCAACATGTTGTTGATAAGGCTGAATAACATCACAAAACAAGAAAATGAAACTATTATGGAATTTCATGATAAATTTGAAAACTTAGTGCAAAAAATCTCAGTGATCCATCATCCTTCAGACAATTTCCTTCTATATCTTTACACCAAAGCCTTTACAGGACAGATGGGATTTCTCCTTAGAGACAAAGCCCCTAAAACAATCCAAGAATCCCAAGAGGTAGCTACAAGGATCGAAGACAATATATCATCATCTAGAGTTGAGCCTTTCTCTGCCCTAAGAGTCAAAATGGATGCTAAACCTAAGATAGTCCAGAATGTTGCACCTACCTCAGATATTAGTGCTAGATTAGCAAAGCTACAGATGACTATAGATGGCATGGTAAAAACCCAAGAGTTAATGAGGAATAGGATTGTCAACTTGGAAAGAGCTCAGCGACAAGCTCCTAGGGTTCCTTACAAAGGGAAATTCCAGAAAGGAACTTAAGTTTTTAGACCGAAAAATGATCAAGAAGTTCCTAATACTTTATCCCCCACAAACATGGTGGATGAAAACCCTTGGTGCTTACAATGCAAAGACTCACATTGGGAGCATGAGTGTCCCCTGAACAATGGTGAACATGACCCTGTGAATATTTTCAATCATACCATTGAAGGTCCTCAATATTGCCTTAATGTCACACTTGAAGAACATCAAGAAGGAATAAAAGAAGCAACCATGAAGGCTAGGATGGAGGTGATAAATAACCTTGATCAAGAGTCGAGAGAAAAGTTGAAGAAACAAGAATTCCAAGTGTACACCAGAAACAAACGAATGAACCAACCTCTCACTACTGGACCTATAATTTCACAACCAAGACCTCCACCTATGAACATACTTCTTCTTAAAAATCCTCCCAAACCCGACTAGGTAGATTTGAATTTTGACTTTGAAGGTGCATTGGCAAAAATTCACGTAACCATTCTGCTAAGGGAAGTCATCAAGGTCCCATCTATAAAAGAAAGGTTCGATTTTTTTTTCAAAGTATCAGATGAACCAATGGACCCTCCTATCATGTTACAAGCAGACCATTTTAGGGTTCATTATGATGGACACCCTCCTTTCTTCATGACATTATTGGTTAATAACAAATTCCTTAACAATTGTATGCTTGATTCAGGAGCATGTGCTAACATGATGTCTTTGAAGGTCATGGAGAAATTGGGCCTAAAGGCCACACGACCTTATAGGAATGTGTGTGGTTTTGAATCCAGGGCCATACCCACTCATGGGGTAGTTGAAAACATTGAAGTATGCCTTGGAAGATATCCTAAGAGAGTGATCCACATGGATATTGTGGTTGTGGATGTCCCAGATGTATGGGGAATGTTGTTGTCCAAGAATTTTGCTGCAATGTTAGGAGGCACCTTAGAAATGGATCTAACTTACATCAATGTGCCTATGAAGGACGAGACAATAAGCCACCTCCCAAATGTGCCAATGGCTAAGGTCCATGTGCAATAAATTGATAATGATGTTGAAACTAGCGAGACACATGATCCAATCAAGGAAAGCCTTCCTGTATTTTATCCTGAGGATTTTCCTTTCACTTCAGAGAAAGAATTTGATAAAATAAAATGGCCAAAGAAGGAAGAATACCAACAACTCCTAGACAAATACAAGGACAAAGAAGTTGGGACTATCAAGATATTAAAGAAAGGGGATGATGGCATATTGATCAGATCGAACCAACAGGAAGTCTTCACAGCAAAATCCCACCCTCCTCCATCAAAAAAATATACTAGAGTTGTACAAGAAACAACCAAGTTCAAAACAAAATATTACCAAGAGGGAGATACGGTCTGGATGTGGGATACAAAAAGGGGAGAGACTAGTAATGTTAAAGGGAATGCACAGTTTTGTCTTGGACCTTTTAGAGCCAGAATGAATTCAGTAAATGATGCCTACTATCTATCCATGTTGGAAAGAAGAAGACATCCATTACTGGTTAGTGGACACCTCCTCAAAACCCATCAAGGGGAAAAGAATTGACTTCATAGGTAAGTGCAGGTAAGTAAGTAGGCATTTTCATTCATTGTATATACCATCTGCATATCATGCTAGAGTAGTGTAGTTGTACTTTCATTTCCATTAGTATATATGCTTTCTTACTTTTATTTCATTGTATTATATATGAGCCAGGGGTGATATCACCACCCCAAAATATTACTAATTTTTTTTTTTGAGATCTAGCAAATTATAGGCCATGCCAGAGATGTTGAGTTTCTCATGCACTCTACGGTGAGCACGTGTCCTTGAGTTGGAGCCAGATGTTATCCCCTATCCTAGGGATAACTAAGTAGATTATGTCTTGAGGCCCACAGGTCCTAGATATGGAGTACTGAGAGCCATATGACTTGATCTTGTCCATGGAGGGCCCATCTTTTATTCAGTGTGTCCTATCTATCAGCAGTAGCAAAATCCATCCCATCGGCATGATTCTGAAGTAGCAATGGGTCTTGCTCCATGAGTTTATGAGTTCGGGTATCATGGTATGTGTCACTCTGATTTTCGAAGCATTTGAATATGTGCACTGAACTCTCTTTTTTTTCATGATGTTTTCTTTGAAATTATGCTCTTTAACTTGTTCATACCTGGGGGGGATGACATAGTGCCTTAGTAAGTTGGTTCCCATAGGGATGAGTTGTCACTAGATGGGTCTATGAAAGGTCATCGTCCATTCCTTCCATACTTACCACTTTTCATCATTGTCCCTCTCATATTCCCCTACCTTGTTTCAGACATTGGGTTTTCCAAGATAGTAAGGGTTGTACCTTGCCTTGTGGGAAGAAGGGGCTAAAGGCCTAGAGGTTAAAAGTAGCTGGAAAAAGTTAAAATCCAAAATTAAACCTTAAGATGCTTCGCCCACAGATTCCTGAGAAATTAATAAATGACTTCTCAACAAGAAAATGGGGACCCGTAAAATAAAATAAAACTCAAGATCTAGTTGGTGGATAGGAGGTCTCATCATGAGATGACCTATTAGTTCCATAGGCATGTAGTGGTATGACACTACCATCCATATGGTAACCAAACTAGGGTAGTGGCTATTGATTAAGGTTGGTTGTCATTGATGTCAACCCTTGAAGAAAGCCCCGTAGCACAAAGGTTTGGGTAATGGACCTAAGATTGTTTGATGTGAAGATGACTCATTATTGTCTTGTCATGGTTGATAAGAAGTAAAGATGGATGAA
Source organism: Picea glauca (assembly GCA_000966675.3). Taxonomy (NCBI): domain Eukaryota; kingdom Viridiplantae; phylum Streptophyta; class Pinopsida; order Pinales; family Pinaceae; genus Picea; species Picea glauca. The sequence continues at coordinate 764,290 of JZKD02S0380589.1, forward strand.
CTCCAAAGTGGTCCCCTTATGGTGAAATCCCTCATGGGAAGACGCTTTGCGGAGTAAGAGAACCCATGCTTAATTGTGGAATAATGATATCCTAGATGGATAGTGCTTGTCATTCCATTTCTGGTGGTATGTGGAATGTCACATAACTCCTCATGGTTAGAGAGTTATGGCCATGAGAAGTTGGAGACTCTAGGTTTGGGTAATGGACCCAAGTTTGTTTGATGGATAATGGTATGAGTTATGATATATTTTCAGATAATACTATTCTAT
>JZKD02S0380589.1:764569-775914 GCA_000966675.3 Picea glauca
ATAAGGTGTTGCAAAAGATTGGTACTATGGCATACAAATTGGAGTTGCCTGCATCTTCACGAGTACACCCAATTTTCTATGTTTCATGCTTAAAGAAGGTTATAGGTGACAAGATACCAGTTCAAACTATATTTCCAGAACTTGAAGAGGAATGAAAAATCATATTGGAGCCTGAAGCCATCACTAACACAACAATTCGCCAGCTGAGGAATAGATCCATTTTAAAGTATCTCATTAAATGGAGGAAACTACCGACTAAAGATTCCACTTGGGAAAACGAGTCTTTTATACATAAGCATCCAGAGTTACTCAAGTGTTGCGGACAACACTTGTCTCAAGGGGAGGGGCTTGTTAATCCCTAAATAGTGGCACATTACCCCTTAATTGGGGCATATTACATTAGTAATTTTACTTTATTTATGCTATCTTGGGTCCATTAGTTGTAATTATACCTCCTAGTCTCCTATATATACCAAGGAGACATTTTCATTTGGAATCATCTTGGATTTCAACATTTATGTGGTGTATAAGGAGGTTGCTCCCTTGAATAGGCTTATTATCTGAATTTATATATTTTTCAAGGCGTTGAGTACTTATTCTAAGGTTTTTATACGCTATATTGATATTTGGTTCTTAACATTTGGAGGACTACAACAATAGAAAACCAATGATTTTCTGTGAAATGTTTTGTATTTTTGAAGGTTATGTTTTTGCATGGCATTTTTGAGGCCCTAAACAATGTTTTTAGCTACTAAAAAATGATGTGCTCAAGATATTGCTTTTGTAGCTCAAACTAAAGAGCTCGGTGATGGATTTCTAACGGTGTATCCAATTTGTCAAAGAGAGTTAGGATGAGTGATTTACAACCAGAACAATGGAGAGTAAATCGTAAGCCCTAGTTAACTTATGAAGGCCATAACTTCTTGCTCCAGAATCAGATTGAGGCATATGAGCAGTCTATGGAAATATATTGAACCATAGAACAAATTCATGGAAACAAATTAAAAATCTAGGCACAATAAAAATGTTTAAGAGGGAATAGAAGGTACCTATAACATTCATGGCCAAAAAAAATTAATTTGCCTAAAAAATTAGCAGGTTTTATCTAGCAGCCCAGAACCTAGAAAGAGGTGAAACTTTGACATATTTTCCAAATTATGATGATGAAACCCAGTTGGGATCCTGTCAAAACTATATAAGAGCAGGTACAAATAAGCATAAATATAGTTCATATTTGCACATGGTTAAGGTGTGAACATAAGGAATTCTTGGGTAATAATCAAATGGCCATAACTTTCTTCTCAAGACTCGGGATTGAGAAAGGGAGAAGTCATTAGAAATGTCTTGGAAAAATGAATCCATATATTCACCCAGAAAATTGATATGGACAATTAATTTCATAAGGAACCAAAAGAAAGAATTATGATGCATTATTGGAATAGAATTGTACATAATTTTCATGAATTTGTTAAATTATTTAGTCTAAAAAATTGTTTCCTACACATTTTGCAGAGATTTAGATCATAACAGGATCAACACAGAGTTTAGAAGTATGGAATGCATGGAATATGCATAAAGGGCTTACATCCATGAAGATGAAATCAGAGGAATGTATGTCTGTATGGGTAATGAAGGTACAAATTCAAATGGACACGGAGAAGGCAAGGAGGAAAGCATGAAATTGGTAGAGAAAATAAAAAGTCTACAAAAGGATGTCTAGAGTTATAAAGTTGATAATGAGAGGCTTATGAAATTGAAAGAGAAACAATAAGGCTTAAACATAAAGTTAATGCAGATCTTAGACAAAATAGAGAAGAAGATGGATAAGGAGATTGAGTTAAGCAAATCAGGGAGTCATAGATCTCATGATGAGAGGAGAAGAACAAGAAGTGTTGGAAGGCATAACCATCACTCCCCAAGGCATTCAAATAGGAGGGCACACAGTAGTTCTAGGAGATTCTTAGAACTGTTGAAGTATGTTTCTTTCATCAAGGATGAGCAAGTTAATATTCAAAGGTATTTTAGTGGGCTGCCATTATTTATCAATGATAAGATACAATATGATGATCCCAAGACACTAGAGGAAACTATAAAAAGAGCTAAATATATTTGTGATCAACATAAATAAAGACCAACTTTCCAAAAATCTTGGGAAGACAAGAAGAAAAACAAGATGGAATAGAGGAAGAAGGGATCTAAGCCACCATTCTTCATAAATAATTCTTAGGGACATCCATCTTCTAAAGAACTCAGAATGATCGAGACATTGGGGAAAATACCAAGGCAACCACCTATTTAATGTTGGGGTTTTGGGGGAGATCATATGTACAAAGATTGCCCTCACAGAGGTGAAAAAGTGAGGATTGTTCACAATGTAAAGTAAGCTGATAAAGTGGAGGACATGGGCAGAAATGTACCTAGGATCTACGCAACCCTAGATAACAAGCAAGTTGAGTTTCAATCACATATGATTGAAGTGGAAGGTAATATCAACAACCAAACCATTGCTATTTTAATTGATTTAGTAGCTAGTCATAATTATCTAGATCTTAATATGGTGGAAAGATTTCACTTTCCAAGATGAAATGTTGGAAAATCTTGGTTGGTGTAGCAGGCTATAGGAGCTAAAAGGAAAATTAATGAGATGGTTAAGGCCTGCCCAATGTACATGAATGGACTGCGCACCAGGGAAAATTTGAGCATCATATCTTTAGGTTCCTATGACTGCCTAATTGGTTGGGCCAACATCATGATGTCCTAGACTGTTATAATAAGGAATTTACTTTCTTGGATGAGGAAGGGAACTTAAGGACAGTACATGGAATTCCCAGGGTAGTAACTGTTAGAGAAGTTACAACCTTGCAACTAAAGAAAAGTTACAGGAAAGGGTGTCAAATATTTGCAACACATATGGAAGAGACACCTAAAGATAAAGTGCCAAATATTGAATATTATCCAATCCTAAAAGATTTTGAAGATACATTTAAAGAAATACGAGGATTTCCACCCAAGTGAGATATTGATTTATCCATCAATTTGATGCCTGGAGCAGACCCAGTATCCAAGACTCCTTATAGTATGAGTACACCAGAACTGAAGGAATTACAAATGAAAATTGAAGAGCTTCTGAAAAAAGGGGTATATACACCCAAGTGTGTCACCTTGGGATGCCCCAGTATTATTTGTGAAGAAAAAAGATGGAGCATTGAGACTCTTCATTGACTTTAGGCAGTTGAACAAGGTAACTTTGAAGAACAAGTATCCTTTTCCAAGGATATATGACCTCTTTGATCAACTGAAAGATATTAAAATATTCTCGAATATTGATCTTAGATCATGCTATCATCAGATAATAATTAAATAAGAAGACATCATCAAAAAATCCTTCAGAATGAGGTATGGCCATTATGAGTTCAGAATGGTGCCATTTGGGTTGTCAAATGCACCCGTTGTCTTCATGTGTCTAATGAATGGTATTTTCAGAGAATACTTAGATACATTTATCATTGTCTTCCTAGATGACATTCTTATATATTCTAAGTCTAAAGAATAACACGAGAAAGACTTGAAAAGGGTGTTATAGGTATCGAGGGAGCATCAATTGTATGTCAAATTGAGTAAGTTCTCATTCTATTAGAAGCAAATTCATTATTTGGACCATATCATTTCAGAGGAAGGAATAACAGTGGACCCAGAAAAGATAAAGGCCATTGAGGGGTGGAAAACACCAAGGAATGTCTTTGGGGTGATATTATTCATGGGACTTGCAGGTTACTACAGAAGATCCATTAAGGGATTCTCAAAGATTGCACAACCAATCACTTCCTTGCAGAAGAAGGGTGCGAAGTTTGAGTGGAAATCGGATTGTGAAAGGGGTTTCCAACACTTGAATCATTTATTAACAAGTGCTCCAATACTAAGGATTGTTGATACAAATGAATAATTCATTGTATGCAATGATGCATGTAAAGAAGGGCTTGGTGGAGTCCTTAGTCAAAATGGGTATGTGGTGTGCTATGAATCAAGAAAATTAAAGGAGCATGAAAGGCACTATGATACTCATGATTTCGAATTAGTAGCCATAGTGCATGCCTTGAAGATGTGGAGGCACTACCTCATGGGAAAAATATTTGAGTTGAGGACATACCATAGTGGTCTGAAATATTTATTTGGACAACCAACTCTAAATGTCAGGAAAAATAGGTGGTTGGAATTCCTCAGTGAATATGACTTTTATATAAAGCATATAAAGGAGAAAGAGAACAAGGTGGTTGATGAACTCAGTAGAAGGGTGCATGAGATGCATGCTACAACCATTAGCATGTACCAATCATATTTGAAAGACATAATCTTAGAGGCTACAAAATCAAATTTATCGTACATGGAAATAAAGACAAAATTACAACAAGGTATTTTGCAGTAGAAAAGTGAAGAATAGAAGCTAGAAAAATATGATATTTTCATGTACAGGGGAATAATTTATGTGCCAAATTCTCAGGAATTGAAAAGTATGATTTTAAAAGAAATGCATAATGTGCCTTATGTTGCGCACCCAGGTTACCAGAAAACTGTTGCAGCTGTCAAGAGCCATTATTATTGACCAGGTATGAAGAAATAGGTTGTTGATTTTATTGTGAGATGTTTGAAGTGTCAAAAGGTCAAGGATGAGCATAAAAACCCAATTGGTTTGCTACAACCATTGCACATTCTTGAGTGGAAATGGGAAGTTGTAACAATGGATTTCATCACCAAACTTCCTAGAAAAAACAAGCAACATGATTTTATCATGGTAGTGGTGTATAAGCTTACTAACACTGCATATTTTATTCCAGTAAAACTCACACACAAGGGAACCAATATTGATGATATCTATATGAGATAAATTGCTCGACTACATATTATACCCAAGACAATTGTGTCTGACAGAGATCCAAAATTTACATCAATTTTTTGGAAATGATTATTCAAGAGATTCATAACAAAAATGAATTTTAGCACAACTTATTTTTCAGAGTCAGATGGGCAGAAAGAAAGGGTGAATTAGGTGATAGAAGACATGCTAAGGATGTATGTGATGGATAAACAATCCAAATGGAAGGATTATTTGCATTTTGTAGAGTTTTCTTATAACAATGGGTACCAATCATCTCTAAAGATGAGCCCATTTGAGGCACTTTATTTCAGAAAGTACAACACACCAATGAGCTGGGACAACCCAACAGACAAAGCAGTGGTTGGGCCAGAACTACTCAGGGAAATGAAAGAAAAAATGATGAAAATAAAAAAGAATTTAAAGGCTTCCTAGGACAAGCAGAAAAGTTATGCTGATAAAGCCAAAAATCACAAAGAATTTGAAGTGGGTAACCATGTGTTCTTGAAAGTAAAATCCAAGAGAAGTTCCCTGAAGTTGGGAAATTGTTCAAAGCTGGTAGCATGTTACTGTGGGCTGTTTGAAATCCTAGAGAGGATTGGTCCTGTAGCATATATGCCTACCTTACCAAAATCAATGTGTATTCATAATGTATTCCATGTGTCATTGCTTAAAAATTTTGTACCTTATGCTAATCATGTCATTGATTGGAATGTGATTCAGGTGGAATAAGAGGACGACTTTCAAGTGCATTCGGCGTGTATATTGGATCGGAAGATCAAGTAGCTACGAATTCGAGCCATATGGATAGTAAAGGTCTAATGGACTTGGTATGGTCCTAAAGATGCAACTTGGGAGCACGAGGATGCTATGTGGGAATAATACCCACATCGTTTTGAATACTTTTGAAGTTTTGATTGTATATGCATATATACTGCACTGAGAAAAGTGCATAAATAAGGGGGAGGGGAATGTAATACCCCTAGGACGAACCCCAATTGTACATATAAATGTAAATGAACATATAGGTTAGTGAGCCATGGGAACTGATTGTAAATGTAATTATAATTATACACATAAGTTGGCGAGTTGATGGTACAAGGTCTTTGATTTGGTTCTACGCGCATTGAGTCAATGCGTGGAAATATCATACCAAAGCAGTGCACACATTTTATAATGTATCGCACTCCTGTATAAGTGTGCGATGATTTTACACTAAAGGAAGGGTGCACACCATCTTGAGTTTTGCGTAGAATGGATTAAGTGTGCAGTTTTGGGGCCAAAGTGCCTTTGTGCATATGTATTTTGAGGCCAGATTTCTTGTGTGGTTATTAGGCTGGAGAGACAAATTTTAAATGGCTGCTGAGTCGTCATTGTAATATGTAGTCACATGCAAATATTAATGAAAACACATCACCGTTGCATACCAACCATGTAAAAGAGTATGGGGGATAAACTCCACTAGATAGGGAAAGGGGGCTAATAGTTAAGGATAAGGGGCTAAGCTAGGGAGGATTAATCCTAAAGGAATGTTATATTAATATTCCTTAAAGTATAAAGTATGGATAATTATTTTATCCTAAGTTCTAAGGATGGGGACAAGTGGGCCCAAGGTAGTTCTCAACGTGACAAGTGTCAAGTTGGGAACATGAATACATATAGTTTGGACTTAGTTCATTTTTCTATCATTCTATCATCATTCCTTCACTCACTGAATTGTCATAGGTACCTTGTTGTTACTATACATGTACGTGTACCTGTACCCTAGTTAGCTTTGGAGGTATACTAAAGAAGCAAGTTGCCAGGCTCATAGGATATTAAAGAGGCAGGTTGTCAGGCTCGTGAGCATTCTCTCCAGGAGAGATTTTCTGGGAATTGATTTTAGAAGGTGCCAAACTGAAGCTACATGGCTCTGATACTTCTTGTTCGACCTGTTGTTGTAGCCCCGTAAAGGAAGTGGGGCAGCCAAGGAACTGTTGAGCAAAGAAGGGGCATATTTCCTGGGGTGGGACAAACATGCGGGAATGATGGACTGTAGGTTGCTAGTTTGAGTTTGTACCTGAGACTGAGTTTCATGTTGTCTAAGATACCTTATCCTGGGTAGGAATACCTTAGCCAGGTGGAGTTTAGCCCCAGCTCGAGGGTGACCCATTGCTGAGATTTACGTGTAGTGCGTTCTAAGGCTGGGAGAAACATGGAAGGTATGCACATAGTTGGTGTTCTTTTAATGAAAGAAAAGTGTCAATTGTGTGTTAATTCATGTGTTGCATTAATATTTATACATTTTTTTTCATGGGTTTTTCCTGTGTATTTATGTTATTATTTTGTATGAATATGTACATTTGCAGAGTATTTTTCTATTTAAATTAATATCAGAGTTCAAAATTTTAAGTGGCATAGCCCATTTGGTGACTAGGGATGTTACAATCAACCATTCCATGAAATGTGGAAACCAATAACCATTGAAAACACATGACTTGTAGCAAACATGACATCCAATCACATGAGAACCAATGAATGATGACACATGGTAGCTAATGAGACTATGACATGTGGCAGTTCGTGGTCTCTAATGGCATTGTGACATGTGGCGATGAAGTGGACGCTGAATCATTGCTGAATGGGCTACGACTCACTGTTGAATAGGCATTGATTGGGCGCTTGGTGGATGATGACTGGGCAATCAAAATTTTATTTAATTTATGAATTTTTCTAAGGGTCGATCTCAATAGTCTCTTCTTCTTTCATATAAGTCTATGGATAAGAATTACTATATAAACACTTAAGTTTCAATCTCCACAATGCATGTGGGATTGAATTTCCTTTTAAAAATTTGAATTTGAATTGGAGGAGACGAATTTAAATCAAGGGCTATGATTAACCCATGAAATTGATCAATGGTGGCTGAGTCTTCGACTTCTCGAGATGATATCGTGAGCTCCCGACCTCCATTTATAGTAAAATATACCTCGTTGGAAATGTAATTCGATGAGGAAGATGATGGAACATGTTTCAAGAGATGAAATTGGCCATGATGTTCTCAAAAATTGAAAGAACATATAGCTATATTTTTATGGTTTGCTGATAAATCTGTCATGTACCTCGACTTCATGAGCTTATATCTTGAGATCCATAACTCCAAATTGTGCTAAGGAGGACTCATTAGAAATATGAGATGATGAAGATTGCATCCAAAATGATTTCCATGGCTAAAAGGTCAAACATCATGACTTGAAAATTAAAATACATTGCTCTCTTTAAAAAGGCAGCTAGTTAAAATTTTCAAAATAAAAATTTTATTAAAAAAAACTTTTATTAAATACAAAAAGGACCCACTTCAAAGCACGCATGTCAATGATAAAATTTCATTAATAAGACTTCAATGAAGCATTAATTAAAGTGATTATTTCAATAAGAAAAGTGTATAGATTGGAACCTAAACCTATTTATAACAACATATCTTTGATGAATAATCCAAGCAATTGAACTAACCCTTAAAGTCAAGGAAAGATTTATTTATCAATATGCACATATTTATATTTATTAATCATTGAGTTTTCAACATTCAATACATTGTATATAGTGCTCATTTCCCTATAAATTTATTTATCAATATACACATATTTATATTTATTAATCATTGAGTTTTCAACATTCAATACATTGTATATAGTATTCATTTCCCTATAAATTTATTTATCAATATGCACATATTTATATTTATTAATCATTGAGTTTTCAACATTCAATACATTGTATATAGTGTTCATTTCCTTATACCATTGATGATGGAAAGAATTGTAAAATTCCAATAATTCCTACAATATCAATTCCAATCTACATTCACAGAATCAAATGCAACTTATTGGATACTAAATCATCGTGGTTGGCTTCCAAGGAGCAAAGAGCAAAGTTCGTCTGCAATATGAATAATTTATGTCATTGCAAGTTGGTGACCTTAATGGATGAACAAATCTCAAGAGACGATGCAAGGCAATGACAACGTTTGCTAGAGTTGAAGCAAAAAATGTCTCAAATCAACTAAGAATCACAAAAACATGTAAGGTTTTTAGTTCTATTTACATTATTACATCACAAACACATCAATATTTTTTTCATCAAAATCATTTGGGTTTACATTCATTTAGGTTTACATGGCATAATATTTATATGCACAATAGATAAAGCACTAATTTATTTCAAAATATTTGATAAGCATAAATGAGAGCAAACGACAAATTTGGTGGACTTGAGTGTATGACATGATATATGCAAGCCATAAAAAGGTCTTATTAAATGCATTATTGTTTTGTAGGAGCATTCATAAACTAAAACAAGTGGGTTCCCTTTGAGACTTTTACATTAGATTTTTTTTCAAATAAATAATTCCTCACCACCCTCTCACATTTAAGTGAAGAATCTGTTTTTCCCAAATAAATAATTCACCCTTAAGTGAAGAATGATGAAGTTGGTATTTAATTCCATTAGAAATTTTTTATTTTATGGATTTTTAGGTATAAACCATTAGCTATAATAACAATAAATACTTTTATAGGAAATATAAATCATTAGCTATAATAACAATAAATAACTTTATGTAATACTCTTATTTGATTAGACTTGTTATTATTTAATAGTGTTATTATTTGAGGACATTCTTAATGTGTAGACAACTTGGTTTTGTTGATGGATAGATTTTGCCTAGACTTATACTTAAAACTTTTTTGGTTGATATGATCTTTTATTTATTATGATGTGATGATCATGTATGAATCATGGATATATTGAGATTTACTTGATACTGTTTGATACTATGATTGGATGTATAGACAAAAGATTTGATATGATGATGAACATATATGATTTTAACTGTTGAATTGATGTACTTTTGCAAAAACACTAATGATCTAGCAAGTGTTATAGGAAAGTGTTGGATTACTGAGAGGGGGAGTGAATCAGTAATAGAGTAGTTTAATCATTTTTAACCATATAATCCAAGTGTTATATCAATGTAGCATTATCATCCAATAACTGCAGAGTAAATAAACAATGAAAAAATGAACAATCATACACATACATAGTACACCAGTGTTTTACGTGGAAACCCAAAGCGGAAGAAAACCACGGAATGTTTTTTCTTATATTTCTTGAAGAATTACATTCATTGGAAGCACCAACTTCTTTTGTTTTCTAGTTGCAACTGGAAGGAGGATCCAAACCCCTAGTTTCTCAGGCTACAAACTGAGGGAAGTTCCAACTCTCCAATTCTCTGGCTACAACCAGAAGGAGGCTACAACCCCCTATGTTCTCTGGCTACAACCGAAAGGTGGCTACAACCACCTGTCCTTGCCCCGTCCAACCGCCCTGACGTATAAGTAGAATGATAGAACAACTGTCACATTATCACTGTGAGATATACTGCTATAAACCTGTACCAATCAACCTGTACCATAAACAAGTGCATCAACCATGCACCAACTTGTACAAAACATGTACCATGAACAAGTGCATCAACCATGCACCAAACCTATAATCAACCTGTACCATAAAAAAGTGCATCAACCATGCACCAACCTGTACCAAACAACCTATCACAGCAACCTATCTTATCAATCTTATCAACCAAAACAAATCTACTCAACAAGATCAATCACCAAGACAAATCTCAAAGATGTGCATCAACCAACCATAACACAACAACTCATAATCATCAATATGTGCTTCTAATAATATACCAATACAAGTATGCTACATCATCCATAAACCATGTGTCAACAATACTACTGACAAGTGCCTCCAACCATGTACCAAGTATGTACCAATTTTGTATCAACTACTCATCAACTCTGACTCATCAAGATGTACCAACATCATCAACTATACACCTCATGTATGTGTCAACTCATCAACTACTTGTCTCAACCATGTACCCAACATGTACCTTAACCAAAAGCCCTCATCAATATCATGATACAATGATTTGTAACTCTGTAATAGACCTCATGTATATGATCACATACCTTCAAACCTTCCTTAACTTTAACAACAAGAGACTAGCATTTTCATCAAACTTTTCTTTAGTCTCACATGACTAGTTTTGGATTAGTCAACAACCCTAACTTGAAATAATCATAAATATGTACTTGTAATGAATAAAGATCTGAAACTGATACACAATGTTCTTCAGTGTGTTTTATGCAATTCCTCCAGGTTTCACTACTTGGAACCTCTCATAAAAATATTTATAGAAAAAATGGCATACCTTGCTGAATTTTGCCTTATTCTAGAGAGCAATCTTGTAGAGTGTTCCCTGCATGAAATGTTTGTTGAATTGATCTGAAAATGTTACAAAACATACTACAGACTGTACTCTAACCAACACATTTGGTCTTACTAAATTTGGATCTGTTATGAATAAGTTATGATGTTTTTACCCGAAACACCTGTTTTAGACTAGTTTTAGGACTAGCCACAA
>JZKD02S0380589.1:781416-809171 GCA_000966675.3 Picea glauca
ACCCCACCCACCCCTTTTCGGTTCCCTCATCCTCATGGCCCATACCTGTAGCCAAGACTTGGAAACTCGCTTCAATACCTTGGAATCTAGTCTCATCGATACCCAACAAGAAGTGAAACAACTAAGTGCCAATCTGGCCACCATCAATACAACCATGCAGTCTTCAATGGAGGAAATCAAACAAGAACTGACCACCCAACTTGAATTTGTCTTTTCATCACTTTGCACCAAGCTTCATATCCCTACATATAACCCTTCCTTTGACTCACCTCCACATATTGAAGGTGAACATTCCTCTCATTCCCATAACTTTCAACACCATCACTTTCAACGTGACCTACGCCTTATGAGGGTGGATGTGACCAAATTTGATGGTTCAGACCCCACTGGTTGGGTAACCCAAATGGAACATTATTTCTCTTTATACGACATTATAGATGACTTGGCCAAACTCTGGTATGGTGTTCTCCATCTAGATCAAGAACGTTGGCAATGGTGGTAATGGAGAAAAACTTCCCGTCAAGGGTATATTGCTTGGACACACTTTGTGGCAAAGATTTATGAACTCTTTGATACTGACACCAACCATTTGGGTCATTTGAAAAAGTTGAAACAATCATGAACAGTGGAAGATTTTATAGCTTCCTTTGAGCACCTAGATTTTCGAATAGAGGGCATGTTTGATGCCTTTTTCCGAGAGTGTTTTATCAGTGGCCTTAAGGATGAGATTCAAGCCCATTTCCTCATGGCTCAGCCTCAAAGTTGGGTGGAGGCTACTAAAAGAGATAAAGAAGCACAATAGGTTGTATCTTCTCAAAACCGAAAACCCTCCTTTATCCCTTGCCCTAAACCAGTAAATCCCACTACTCCCTCCACTCCACTAAAGATCCAAATTGACCAAGGCTGAAATGGATGAACGCCAACTCAAAGGTATTTGTTATAATTGTGATGACAAATATTTCTCAGGCCATAAGTGTAAGGAACAAAATCTTTTTATGGCCATCTCTGAGGATATTTCGGAAGAGGATGTTGAAACTCCCCTTGTGTCTGAGTCACCTGAAACCTCTAACATAACCCCTCCCTCAGACCCTCCCGAAGTAGAACCGATCATTTCCCCCAATGCTCTCACTGGCTTCTCAACTCCCCAAACCCTCAAGCTAATCGGTTACATCAAGCATTGGAAGGTCATCATTCTGGTTGATAGTGGAAGCACCCATAATTTTATTCATCACCGCATTGCCCAAGAAACTCATTGCTACATCCATGCCGTCAATAATTTCCAAATCATGATTGCCAATGATGGCTCCATGAAATGTGGAGGGCATTGTGAAAATGTGTGTCTCCAAATTGGTGACTACCACCTAAAATCTCATATGTTTTCTATCGACATGGGCGGTTGTGACATTGTATTGGGTGCAGACTGGCTAAGGACTTTGGGTCCCATTCTCATGGATTTTAAGGAATTAACCATGCAATTCGACTAGGACGGCGACCAATATAAATTCCAAGGCATCACCGCCGGTTCACTTGAGATCATTAGTTTGCATCGCATGGAAAAATTTCTCAAAAAAGGTCATTCTAGTGTTATTGCCCAACTCCATGCCATACAAGCAACATAGACACCCTCGGTGCCGCAAGACCTCTGAGGCATCCTTTCTAAACATGAAGTGGTCTTTTCCACTCCCTGGGGACTCCCTCCTTCCCGTGGTGTTCATGATCATTCCATTCCCCTTGTACCCGGAAACCTTCCTCCCAATATCCGTTCGTATTGTCACCCCTTTTCCCAAAAAAATGAAATTGAGAAAATGGTCCAGGAACTCCTTAATGCATGCATTATTTTCCCTAGTACGAGCCCCTACTCTTCTCCTATGGTCATGGTCCTGAAGAAAGAAGGTTCTTGGCGAATGTGTCCTGACTTCCGTTCCCTCAACAAACTTACCATTAAAGACAAATTTCCCATTCCTATCATTGATGACCTCCTGGATGAATTGAGTGGCGCCCAATTCTTTACTAAACTTGATATTCATTCAGGCTACCACCAGATACCTATGAAAGAGGCAGACATTCCCAAGTCTGCCTTTAGAACTCATGAGGGCCACTATGATTTTTTGGTCATGCCCTTTGGATTGTGTAATGCCCCCTCCACCTTCCAAATCCTCATGAATCATGTCTTCCATCCTTTTCTCCGTCATTTTATCTTATTTTTCTTTGATGATATCCTCATCTATAGAAAAACATGGACAGACCATCTGGCTCATGTGGATCGAGTTCTCCATCTACTCTCTCAGCACCAACTTTTCTTGAAACAGTCTAAATGTGATTTTGGCGCCTCAGAAGTAGAATACTTGGGTCATCTGGTTGGCAAGGATGGCATCAGGGTGGATCCTAAAAAGATTGAAGCTATGCAAGACTGGCCTCACCCAAAGACTCTCAAAATATTGTGTGGATTTCTGGGCTTAACAGGTTATTATCACAAGTTTGTTAAGAATTATGGAAAGATTGCAACACCTCTCATTGCTCTCCTAAAAAAGAATTCTTTCACCTGGACTCCAGCCATTGCTCAAGCTTTTCAAACCTTGAGGATGGACATGTGCACCACTCCAGTTTTGGCCCTTCCTGATTTCACAAAGACCTTTGTCTTGGAATGTGATGCCTCAGGGAAAGGAATTGGTGTTGTCCTTATGCAAGAGGGTCAGCCTTTGGCCTTTACCAACAAGCAACTATCTGAAAGAAATCTGAGCAAATCAATCTATGAAAATGAAATGTTGGCTATTTTTCATGTCGTTGATCTGTGGCGTCCTTATATATTGGGGCAACGTTTCCAAATTAAGACAGACCATCAAAGCCTCAAGTATTTTATGGAACAACGCATTTCCTCCCCGGAGCAACAAAAATGGGTAACTAAGCTCTTTGGATATGATTATGAGATCATTTAGAAGAAAGACAAAGAAAATGTGGTTGCGGATGCACTTTCCCGAAAATATGAAGATGAAGAATCCATTTTTTCTCTTTCCTTCATTGTACCAGATTGGCTCCAAGTCGTTCGCCAGGAATGGCTACAAGATCCCAAAAGTTTGCATCTGATCCAACAATTGCAATCCAATGCTCCAACTTCCCCTGGGTACTCTTGGCTCCATGATGAGCTTTGCTACAAAGGAAATTTGTATTTAAGTAAACAATCAAAGCTTAAATCCACAATACTTTCTGAGCTTCATGCTACACCCACAGCGGGGCACTCTGGGTTCACCAAAACCTATGACAGGGAGAAACAGTCAAATCTTCAGGCACACTGCAACCGCTTCCAATTCCACCTGCTATTTGGAAGGATATCTCTATGGATTTTATTACAGGCTTACCCAAATCAGGAAATAAATCAGTCATCATGGTGGTTTTTGATCGCCTTTCCAAGTATGCTCATTTCTGCGCTCTTCAACACCTGTTTACAACATCCACGGTGGCTCAAATTTTCATGGATCAGGTCTTCAAGCTTCATGGCATGCCACACTCTATTGTTTTTTATCGTGATCCAACTTTCACAAGAAATGTTTGGCAAGAATTGTTCAAGCTACAAGGCACCCAATTGCATCTCAACAAAACTTATCATCCCCAAACTGATGGTCAAACGAAAGTTGTCAACAAGTGTTTGGAAACATATTTGAGGTGTTTTGCCTCGAAAAAGAAAAATCAGTGGGATCAATGGTTACCCCTAGCTGAATGGTGGTACAACACTTCATACCATACAACTACACGCATGACTCCTTTTGAAGCGGTATATGGACATAAGCCACCTTCAGTTTTCTCATACTTACCTGGTGTCTCGAAGGTCCAGGCGGTTGACCAAACACTTATAGTTTGAGAGGCTATTCTCCATACCCTCAAAGAGAATTTGGTCATGGGACAGAGTCGCATGAAGTAGCAAGAAGATCAAGGTCACTCTGAACGTCAATTTACAGAAGGGGATGAGGTGTTTCTTCGACTGCAACCTTACAAGCAAACTTCCCTCAAGGCCGAGCATTGTCAGAAGCTAGTGCCCAAATTTTATGGTCCTTATACCGTTCTCAAGCGTGTGGGACAAGTAGCCTATCAGTTAGCTTTGCCTAGTCATTCGAAGCTACATCCTGTTTTTCATGTTTCCTGCTTAAAGAAGGTGATTGGAACTAAGTTCCAAATTCAAACCAACCTTCCCGAGTTAGCCGAAGAAGGATCCATTTGGCTACAACCACAAGCAGTTTTGGACCAGCGTGAGCATCGCCTGCATCAGAGAACCATCAATGAAGTGTTAGTCCAGTGGAAAGATACAACTCCAACAGATGCCACTTGGGAACCAACTACCATTTTGCATCAATTTCCACATCTCAAGCCTTGAGGTCAAGGTTGTTTTTAAGGGGGAGGACATGTTAGTGTCCTAACCCGCACAGAGGTAGAACAATATATTCAGATGTAATAAAGGTCAATATTAATAAAGCCTTGCAATAAAATAGAATAAGTCGAATGTAAGAAGACCTAATATAAGCTTCCGCTTCTAGAAGGATCTTCCTCTAGATGCTTCTTTTGATAGACATATTTAGTATAAATAAGAGTCGAGGGTACGAGAACCCTAGTTTTGGAGATTATTCTAATAGAGCTCTGCTCGACTGGAGGTTGCCCCCTCGAAGAAGCCCGTGAACATTGCTTTCAGAATCAAAGTGCTATTTCTGTTGTTATTCTTATATCATTTCTGTGTTATTGTGGAGATTGTGCTGGTTATATTACTGTTATTCCGCCATTTCTAGCATTTTATTTATGTTTTGCATACTTTTTATATCTCGTATATTACACTCATTTATAGTCAACAATGGAATTTGCAACATTTCATTTTAATAAAATATGGGTAATCTATACATATATATCTTCCTAGAGGACAACGACAACATAAACCCATAGATGATTGGAGTTCAAGTACCAAGAGCCTGGTGCTCACTTCACATTGTCTCTCGACCATAAGGGAGAGGAAGAACTTTTATTGCTATGCTCGACTATCTTATATCTGCTCGCCTCCATTTTCATGTATTTAAAGAGCTCTGCTTGCTCACTTTGAAAAGAGGGACGAAGTCGTTAAAGTCTATGGATTTTATTATCTAGTAGCCAATGATGTTAGAGATAATTGAGAAATAGATTTGTCCACAACATGACTATAGTTGTAAGGATAAGGATAAGGTCGATAACGAATAAGGTTTCTATGTGGATGAATATATAATAATAATAACAATAATCTAAATTTAAGGTCACGACCAAGACAAATACCAAATTGGTGTATGCGAACCCCTTGTTTGTGGGACAAGGGACCCTCTCTGCTCAACGATTTGACTACTAAAGTCTACATAAGTGTACATACCCTATCCCCCTCTGGATTTGAACTTGTGACCTCCAATGACAAAACACATGTTTTTAACCATTAGGCCCACTCAGGTTAAATGTGAGACCTCGATATGTTATCAAGATCAATGGACTAAATCCACTCATGTATGTAATAAATAGTTGTTCTGTGCTAGTGAAACATATCATCTTATGGTTTTGAGTGTTCAAAATTATGCCTCAAACACTCTTCTTATTTTGTATTTTGGTATCAAAACTCGAGGCAAGGTGCTCCAACATATTCACCAAAGAAGGAGGGCGTGAGTGATAGAATGATCCAAAAATATTTAGATACCAATTATAATATTTAAAAACTCATTTTAGCATCTAACTTGATTTAGAATAATTCTTGATCGTATTGAGGTGATTTGCAGAAAAATGATGATGTGCTTCTTATCCAAAATCTCATAAAATAATGATTAATTTGAAGTATTATGAGATAACACAACAGAAAATAAAAGTACTCAAATTATACAATATTGATGTCATAATTTACTTCATCTTCAAATCCCCTTTAGATAGTGAGACTGCTCTTCATTATCTCAAAATGTCAAATTACATTACAACATGGACTTACAAAAGCCAATTTGGAAGTCACTCTTCAATTCCACTACTCAAACTCAAAAATAGAGTTTACCATTGAATTCCTTGCGAAATTATGAGAAAAATGAGTATAAAGTTGACCATATGATGAACTGGTTCAATTTCACCCTCTTTACACGCCAACTGGTGCACTATGGTGCTCATTAATGAGAATCTAGACTAAGAATTATAAAGACAACATATTAGCACAAAAATAACATCACCATTGAACTCCTCTCGAGAAAATGAGAAAAATGAGTATAAACATGCCTATATGCAGTTAAAATACCTCATGGCACGCAAATTGAGACACATCATAGCTTGGATCTTCTCTTTGCAAGCAAAACAATGTGTCTATGCCTTGGGATCCATGCACTACTCATTGGGATTTGTGTCTACATTAGATTTTTTTTCATCTCGATTTGCATGCTCATAAATAGGCCTAGGTCATAATAGAACCCCAACCTTCGTCCGAACTTCATGGCATACATTAAATAATTGTTTGGCGGGTAACCGTAACATGAGGTGCCTTTGGTGCAAAGGTTAAGGCATTTGGAAATGAGGGAGGAGGTCGTGGGTTCCAACTTGAGGACCTCTCCTCCTTGTGTGCTTTGTTAGAACCATATGTTATAAATAGTATAGTGTGTTATATATATGCATTGGCATATTTATTTGTGGCATATAGTTCAACGATCCCCGCAGAATATGTGGATTGGTTACATCGTATACCATATGATCATATAATATGGGTCGAGGGATAGGCCCTCGACCCTTTTTCTTCCGCTAATTATTACAATTTATAACTTAAATAAAATCCACCACATATATGGTTAAGAATCAATGTGATGGCACAATTGATCCAAATTTATGAGCAAAACGAACTGACTAACAATCTGAATACAAAAACACAGAGATACGGAGAACAACAACATATATCTAGTGAACAATAACTTCTATTAAATAAATGAAATAGGTTGAAACTGTAAAACTGCAAGAACTGAAAACAACTTGCTCGAATGATGGTAGCTATCTCTGAGAAGAGATGTGGCTGCTACGCTCATCCGTCTGCGCATAGTGATTATAATGAGGCTCCATAGGCCTTTTTAACATTACTCATGAATGGAAAAACCCTAGACATCCAAAAACCTAACCCTAGGAGATGAAACGCCAAAAGTTATGTGGGCCCCGATGGGTAAGTTGGTACCTCAACTTCTCAGGGTTGTAACTTTTGCATACAACCTTTGTTTTAGGTGCGTGATAGCTTGTTGGAAAGGTATTTTCAAGAACTACACATTATGCCATCCAAATCTAACTCTGTCTATAGCTTGACTGTGGCAAGCCAAAAAAACACTATTTAGGGCCCCAAAACGGCCCTGGAAGTACATAAAGATGTACTGACATGAAAACTTCCAAACTAATCTAGTTGGATTAGGTAGGTGGCCACCAATATCCACCTGGAAGATGTGTAGGGCTTCGAACAACCATGGAAGTGTATAACCCACAATTACAAAGAAGTACAGAAGAACGTGTTGAACTAAAAATTGTCAAGAGGAGCTAGTTGGAATAGGTGGGTGGCCACCAATATCCACCTAGATCAATCCTCCCCCCTTAGGAAGCAATGGTCTCCATTGCATTGAGATCCCCCATTAGGTGAGGAAACTTCTGCTGAATTTGGCCCCGAATGAGCCACTTGCCGTGGTGTAGGAGTTTCCCTACCTTGACAACCTGATAAAGTTGGATCCTCTGCTGGTGAGTGACCTTGACCTGTGTTTCCACTATCTGATCATTAGATGCTTGTTCCATGCAGTCAGGGTTGAGATCTATTGGTGTCAGTTGTTCTGCGATCTCTAAGGTGTCCAATAATGGTGGAAAATATGGCCGAAGGAGGTCCACATTGAACACTGGGTGCAAGCCAAGGAAGGGTGGAGTGTTGAGATCAAAATCATTCTACCCACAACCTTGGTGATAGTGTAAGACCCATAGTGAAGTGGGAGGAGCTTCCGATGGGGCCCTGTAAGGTGCTCTTTCTGCAAATGTATCTAGACCTTGTCTCCCACCTGAAACTGGTGCGGTACCATGTGTTGATCATGGCGCTTATTGTACTTAGCATTGGATTTTTGAAAAATCTCATGGACGTGTTGGTGGATGTGTTGAATCCTCTCAATGAATCTGGTGGCTTTGTTGGCCTTATAATAAACATGGGAAGATTCTGCCTATGTGGTGGTAGGAGGTAATGCAACATCAATGGGACCCAAGAGGTGGAATCCCAGCCCCGCCTGAAATGGGATATGGCTGGTGGAGCTATGGATATCCCTATTGTAGTTGTGTTGAACATAGGGAAGACTCTCACCCCAGGTATGCAAATTCTTAGAGTTGTACATGCACAGGATGTGAAAAATCATCTGATTGATGACCTTTGTTTGGCCATCAGTTTGGGGGTGGAAAGAAGTGGATTTAGTGAGCTTGGTGTCCAATAGTGACCAGAGAATCAAACAAAATGTGCTGAGGAACTTGTTGTCCCGATGAGATATGATGGTATGTGGTATCCAAAAATGGACCCACACTTGTTCGAAGAAGAGCTTGGCAGTATCTGTCATTGTGATTCTCTTCTTGCAGGATGCGAGGATGGCCATTTTCAAAAACTGATCAACTACCACGAATACACAATCATTGCCTTGCTTGGTGGATGGAAGGATAGAAATGTAATCCATCGAGATGGATTCCCAAGTCATATCAGGAGTAGGAAGAGGGGTGTATAAGCCTTGCTTCTTGATGGCTATCTTGGCAGAGGCACAGGCAGTGCAAGATATGATATACAATACAGGCTTAGTGTATTCACAACAAAGCAAATGTCTGGTCGAGTATTTACCAAATACATCAATGACCCAATCAATTGTCGATATAGTGATGGATCTACTGGATCAGAATTTGGATCCTTTACTTTTCTTACAACTGTAGTCATAGGAGTGTCCATGGATTTGCAATCCATCATTCCAAACTTATGAAGAATCTATATTGCATACTTTCCTTGTCCAAGGAATACTTCACCATGCTTCTTCCATACTTCTAGTCCCAAGTAATAATGCATGAGACCTAGATCTTTCATATCAAAATCAGAAGATAGTTCCTTTTTTCACTGGATGATGAGAGACTCTTCACCTGTTATGAATAGATCGTCAACATATAGTAGTAGAATTATGGGTGCATTGTCCACGACTTTGTAGTAAAGGTTTGGATCTGCATGAATTTTGGAGAAACCAAGTCTCATTAGATAGTTGTCCATTCTGGCATACCAAGCCCTTGGAGCTTGCTTGAGTCCATAGACATCTTTCTTTAATCTGCAAATGTGAGTGTCTTTGGAATGTACTTCAAACCCTTGAGGTTGTTTAATATATACTTCTTCTTCGATTGATCTATTGAGGAAAGTTGTCTTTACATCCATCTGATGTAAACTCCATCCCATGGAGGTGGCAAGAGATATGATATCTCTAATGGAAGTATATATAGAAACCAAAGAAAATGTTTCGACATAGTCTTCTCCCTCCTTTTGGGAGAACCCTCTAGTTGTGAACCTTGCTTTATATTTATCCACAATTCTGTCTGCTGCATGTTTGATATTATATACCCATTTTGAAGTTACCACTGATTTTTCCTTAGGTCTAGGCACAATTTCCCATACATCATTTTTCATAATGGATTGGTGTTCTTCTTTCATAGCTTCTTTCCATTATTTCTTTTGAACTGCTTCTTCAAATGTGGTAGGTTCTTCATCTAGAAGCTTCATAATATATGCTGCATAACTTGAGAATCTTTTAGGCTTCTTACTTTTTCTGAATGTTCCTTCTGGGACCTTGAGTCTTTCTGCATCTTATAAGGTAGCTTCAAGCCAAGCTGGTCATTTCTTGGTCTTAGGTACGGTGTCTGAATCAATGGTCTCACATGGTTGCATAGGATGATCAGGTTGTTATGTTTTTTCATTTTGGTTTTCTGTGCTTTCTTCAATAGGTTCTTCATTCTCTTTTTCCTCTATAGTTTCTTCTATGGATTTCTTGAAGGCCACGTTTTCATTGAAGGTCACGTCTCTGCTGACTTCAATCTTGTGTTGTTCTGGAATATATATTCTATAAGCCTTGGATGAATCGCTATATCCCACAAATATGCCCTTCTTTCCCAAGGGTTCTAGTTTATTCCTTTTGTCCTTGGGAATGTGAGAGTAAACAGGACATCCAAAGATTCTTAGGTTTTCCACATTAGGTTTCTTATCTGAGAAGGATTCTTCTAGAGTCATGTCCTTCAATATGCGGTGAGGACTTATGTTCTGAACATATATTGTTGTCATGGATTCTTTTCCCCATAAGAACATGGATAAACCTTGATCATTTAGTAGTGTTTTTACTTTTTCTTCAATAGATCTGTTCTTTCTTTCTACTACACCATTTTGTTGAAGATTATGAGGAACATCCAGCTCCCTCCTAATCCATGTCAATTTGAAGAATGCAACGAATTCCTTTGATGTGTATTCTCCTCCATTATCTGTTCTTAAGGTCTTGATCTTCTTATTTGTGAGGTTCTCTATCTCTGCTTTGAATTCTTGAAACTTGTTGAATACTTCGTCCTTTGTCTTTAGAAGATATAACCAAGTCTTTCTTGAGTAATCATCTATGAAGATTACATAGTAAAGAGAACCTCCTAGATATTTGACAAGCATCGGACCACAAACATCTGAGTGTATCAAATCTAGAATATCCTTAGATCTATTGTTGTTGTTTGGGAATGGTTTCTTGATATTCTTCCCAAGAGAACATCCTTTGCAAATTCCTTCATGTGTAGATTGCAATTCTGGTATTCCTTCAACCATCCTTTTGAGAAAAGGTAATGCCTGATAATTAATATGAGCATAAATTCTATGCCAAAGTTCATTGGGATTGACTTCATCATGTACGAGAGATTCTTTATTTTGTTCTAGTAGTCTATAAAGATTTTCTTCACGACTTCCAATAACCCTATCATTCTCTATGCTGGAGTCTTTATGCCAAGATAATACTTTTCCATCTACGAAAACTATTATGTTAACTTTGTCTTCTAGGAAAGATATGGATACAAGATTCTTTTCTAAACCAGGTACATATAAAACATTGCTTAAATGAACATTGTTACCTTTTTTTATCTTGATGGAGGCTAGTCCAAATCCTTTGACTGGGTAAGTGATTTTGTCTCCAAGCTCTACCTTGTACAATGTCTTCTTCTCATTTAGATTTGAGAGTCTGGCTTGATCTCCCGTCATATGCCTCGAAGCTCCACTATCAATTATCCACATGTCATGTTCAATCATTCTTGTGAGTGCCGAGTAGTGTAGAAGACTGATCTTTTCACTCATGTATTTGGTTGACTAGTAATTGGTCATGCCTTGATCCAAAACTTCAACTCTGACGTTTCTGTATTCTAAGAGAGCCAAAAGGTGCACTGAACTAGGGCACATTTGAATAACTTCTCCTTGAGTGAGATGCTCCATCACAAGGTGTCGAATCTGGGATTTAGGGTTTCTGCAACTGCTCATGCTAGTAACCCTAGCGATAGTGTCTTGGAAGCTGTTCCTGCTAGCAACCCTAGCAATAGATTTTCAGCGAGCTTAGTATCCTAATGGCTATGCTTCCTTCCAATGGTTAGAATGAATGAAGGAGGTGTGGGCCCATAACCTATTAGAATATGAATGGATGTGCTCATTTTACCATTGACAATATCACTATTGCCACCCAACCATAAACCAGAGCCACCCTCCGAGCACCTTGACCTTGAAATAGAGAAGAATCCTGGTAGCAATGCAATAGCCAAGCAAGGCTAATGCACCAAGCAAGAAGTAACCAAAACTGATCAGAGAGTCCAACCCAAAACTGGCGCAACACCTTCCCCATCACTCGCGCACAAGACTGCCAGACTGCAGTGTGCACAAGTGACTTTCTGTGATTTTGAGAAGTGTGTCTAATGAGAGATTGGAACCCTATATTTATAGTAATCCTGGCAAACTGCCTAGTCTGACTTCTCATTCTGGGTACTAATTAATTCATATTAATTATCTCTCTTCAACCGACATCTCTTCTAGGGTTACGTTCATTTCTTTTCTTTCTTCCGGAACATTCTAATCTTGTCAAAGGTCACAATGGAGGTTCATACCTCCTGAAGCTACCACAATATCAATAGTTGGTTCTATGGTAGTTTGAGAAATTTTCATGAGAAGATTGGTATGGCCTTAGTGATCAAGACAGCTTGAGGGCTCTTAATCTTTGATTGAGGGATTGGTTGGGTGGAAAGTAGTATGTCCCCCTCATTTGGCCATTTGCTTCCTAGAGATTGTGTTGAAAGATGTTGGTTTGTTGATACCAATTTGTTAGAGGGATTCCATTCAACTAAAATGATTTGTCCTTCTTATAGTTACTTTCTCCTCTAGAGGTATCCATGCAATCTTTTCTCTCTTGATTTCTTAAAATTTAAAAGAAAATTTGAAGGAATATGTAAATATTTATTATGTGAATTGCTTGGATAATGAGTAGTTTCTTAAAATAGACTCCATTGTCACTAATTTTGTAAAATAGCCTTAGGAGTAAAGTGATTATTGATATCACTACAAGGGAGGAGGGCTCCATAGGATGGGAAATAAAATAGTTGAAGGTAGGTCTCCTTATTTTCCATAGACTAAGAAGTAGGGAGAGTTTCCTAAGAAAACCTTTGGGGTAACTTGATCAATCCAAAGAGAATTAAACCATGGATTGTGTCAATTTCGATGATGATTAGTGATTTCCTTCTTAATTATTTGAATTAGGTTCTTATTGGTCGATTTGGGCACTCCATTCCCTTGTGTGTAATAGTTGTAAGAATATTTCAAAATGATTTGTTTCTCTAGCATGTAAGTGGTTAACATGGTCAATCTAAAATATGTTGCATTGTTAAATACAATGGTATAGGGTACCCCAAATCTAGTGACTATGTTTTTTCAATGAATTGAGTCATTATCCCCCATCAACTACTTTGATTGGTATGGATTTTTTCCACAAATTGCAGATCTCAATAGTTGTTTGCACGAACTTGTACCCTTTGGATGAATTGGCTTTAAGTTCTCCAACTATGTTGAGACCCCACTATTTGAATGTTTGCTTGATATTTTTACTAGTTGCAAGGGTAGTGTAGCTTTTTTTCTTTTTACTTGCACATGTTTGAAAAGTGTGGTGCTTCCTAACATGGGCATGAGAGTCTTTGAACATTGTGGGTTAGTGATATCCTAATCTCTATTTTACGGGTAGTGGTATCAACATAGTAGTGACCCCCTGCCTACCTACCATGCAAATTTGTGAATAGTCTTTCCATGTCTAGTTTTTCTAAGCAACACAAAAATACCTCACTATAGTTTTGTCTAAACATGATTTCTTTTATTAGTGAATATTGTGTGGACTTAATCCTCGGTGCTCTCCTACTCTTTAGGTTCAAATATTATGGGCTGAAATTATGTTGCATATAAAATCTAAGGTCACTGTACGATAATTAATTGTTGGGATTAATTGGATGTCATAGTACATGTCAGTTTCATTTTCACATCTCTCTTCATCAACTTGTTCTTGTGTTCTTGCTGCTAACTTACATTGACCCTTTTCTTTGAAAATTTTGGTGGGCTTAATATCTAGGTCATCTTCTTGCATTGGTATCATCCAACTTCTGTGTTTTTCCCATCATCCCTTTGGATTAGAAAATACCTAACAACGAGGTGTGGAACATTGAAAATGGTGTCACTTTTAAGAATGTATGGCCTTAATTTCTTCACTACTTTTACTAGGGCATAGAATTGTTTCTTGACATCTAGGTAGTTTAGCTCAATGCCTTGCAATCCCATGCTCATGAAAGATATTGAAAATTTGGCCCCATCCTTTTCCTTTTGAGTGAGCGTTGGAGCTATAAAATATTCAAATGAAAACTTGGTGCAGATAAAAATTATTGATTGTAAGCATGGCTCTTTAAGGAGAGGGTTGCAAAAATCATTGTATTAATCTTTTCAAAATCTCTCCTTTTGATTTTAAACCAATGGAAAGAAGCATTTTTGTTGATAATTTCTTGCAAAGGTTTAATAACTATCTTGGAAAAATCAAATGCAAAATGCCTTACAAAATTAATCTCATTAAAAGGGTACTACATTGATTCTTGTTGTGCCATGATGTGTTATAACATTAGCTCTCTCTAGATCTACCTATATCCCTTCCATTGATATCATATTTCCTAGTACTTTTCCTTCATTGATAGAAAATATACATTTCTTTAGGTTTAGGAAAATACATGTACATTCTTTAATGCTCAAAGATCTAGTTGAGGTGATGTATATGGTCTGAGCGCTTCTTGGATAAGATTTCTATGTCATCCATGTATATTATGATGATTTTATTAATCAATCGTCTAAAGGATATGTCCATGGAACCTTGGAATATTGTAGTTGTGTTGATTTAGTCGAAGGGCATCCTCTTGTACACAAAAGCACCCCATTTAGTAACAAAAGCAATGGTGTCACCATTGGTGTGACAATCCTACTTGACCATTAAAACTTGGTTGTATCCTAAAATTCCATGTAGGAGAGATACATCATTTCAATCACTTCATATCAGATAACTTCGCGACCAGCCTAAGCAATGTAGCAGATTGGTATCTAGAGGTGAAATTTTCATATATAAGGGTTTTCAGCACCTCTGTCCCTCCATACGCCCTCCCACTATTCCTACCAGATAAGCTATTGTGCCATGAGATTGCGAGACAAACCGTGCTCAGAAGAATAAGCAATGAACTCAAAGGAGTATAAAAAAAGGTATGGTTTCCCTTCCCTATTCGTATTGGTGCGCATTCCTTGTTAGATTTTGGCCACGCCAAAGCTGAGGCTACAGATTTAGAAGAAATGAAGCTAGTAGATATTGAGTTCAAGAAGCACGACCCTAGTAAGGTTGTGAGCAATTACCTGGCAAGCTGCGGCCTGAAGAGGTATGAACACAAGGATTCCCCACATGACAAAATATTCCGGGGCGCGAGGTCCTTCCCTGAAGTCCTAAGTTAGATTCAAGCCTTGCCACTCGGAGATATGGCTGAATTTTTGAAATTCCAGGAGCACCGACAGAGTTGTCTCCCTCATATTTTACAGGGTGAAGCCCCCGAGATTCTAGTTACGAAGTAGATGGGATCCAAATATGAAAAGGTCTCAAGTCCTAGCGGGGAGAAGGACCAAGGGAAAACTAGGGAGGCTGGAACCTCAGAGCAAGGAGTTGAAGTCTCCCAAAAGCAAGAAGTGTTAGAATATAGAAGATTGTGTGCTCATTTTACCATTGATGATACCCTTGTCACCCAACCATAGGCCTAAGCCACCCTTCGAGCACCTTAACCTTGAATGATAATTACTCTGGAAGCAAACCCTAGGCTAGATAGACAAACAAGGTGTAGCGCATCTTCCTCCAAGGATAGCGTACCGACAATAGCTGATCAAATATTCCAAACCCTAGCCAAGAGATAGTCCAAGCCAACACTGAAACTTGTTGCTATAGCAGTTGCACCTACAGTTGTCCTCCACATGTGCACACCAAACTGGGAATTGCAGTGCGCACCAGTTGCTCTTTGCAATTCTGAGATGTGTCAAATGAGAACTGGCGCCCTGTATTTATACTGGTTCTGCCAGATTTGTTGGGGGCGACTTCTCCTTCTGGATATGTGTCTGTTCAATATATTATTATTATTTCTGGCCGACTTCTTCTCTTGGAAGTTAATAAGCTAATATAAATTATCTTCTTGAGTCGACAATACTTCTAGGGTTATTAGCCAACTCATTAGGGTTTTCTCTTGCTTTCTGGAGTCTTCTATTCTCGTCAGATTCACACGTGGAGGTAAATACCTCCCGTAGCTACCATAATATTAACACTCCCTCCTAGCTAGGGAGGTATTATAAGTAATGGTCTTGAGCACAAAAACATACCATTTACCTGGTAGCATCAACATAGTCATCTCAACTATCTCATGACTAGATCATGAGCATCACCATCACCATCAACTACATCATCTCTCGAAACCATACTTCATATGAGTAATTATATATGATTCTGGATAAGTCACTCACACCATAGAGTGACACAAGATCCATTCTTATAATCTAGAAGAGTAAATGCTCTGAACCATTTTCCATCTGGAAAATCTATGTTCATCATTCGTCTGGATGATGATGATCTCCAATGAACTACTGATAGTCTTCAAGGCAATTAGAATAAAAATAGAACACAACTGTGTCTATCCATAGTAGTACATAACTACAATCTAGTGGTACACTACCACACCAAGTAACACACAAGTATTTGATCAGCAACGTATAGTCACGAACAATGGAACATATCCACCACAATAGTCTTCATCTACTATCATATAGTCTTGATAACAAACATCTGATAGCAACCTACACAGAAACAATGTTATGATATAAATTGAATTATCTGGGCCAATATTTCACTCACATTTGTAAGCTCTGAAAGAATATCTGCCTCAGAGTAGAATAATGAGATATCTAGACTATTCTTCTCAAGCAAGGAAGAATAACTGTCCTATCTTCTGAACTTGGACCATTCCCCACCCCGGGCCATTCTTCCTACACTAATCAAAGTGCACCCTGGAGAGAATGTATAACCCTAAGGAATGTTGAGCCTGGACCATTCCCCACCTTGGGCCATTCCTCCTACACTAATCAAAGTGCACCCTGGAGAGAATGTATAAACCCTAAGGAATGACTGTCTGGACCATTTCCTCTGTTAACCACAAGAAGAAAATACTGTCCTGCATCAACCTCCAAAATGGACCATTCCTCATGTTAACCACAATGAGAAATCATTGTCCGATGAGGCGAGCCAGTCTTCTTGAGTAACCCTCAAGAAGAGAGACTGCCCTAGACCACTCCCCATGTTAACCACAATGGGAAGTCGTTGTCTATGATACATCAACAATCAGATTACTTCCCATTTTAACCACAATGGGAAGTCACTGTCCATCATAAATCTCAATCCACTTTCCGAACAGGAAAACATCTTGTCCAAGATGGACTATTTTTCAATGAATGTCTTCAATAATGTTTTCAGTGCTCCCTCCCAACCTGGGAGTTATTTCTTCCCTTTTCAATAAAGAAGTTGTTTCCATGAGCTCCAACTTGAGTATGCAAACTCTTTCATCTTGGATAGAAGCTTTACCAAAATGTTTGCTTATCTGCTCATCTGTGGAGTTATGTATTGGAGAACCATTTTCTCCTTTCTGGACTTCATCATGGATAATGTAGTGCTTGATTTCAAATGTAATTTAGTCTGGAACACTGTGAAGGTTTTATGTAGCTCTGAACAATAGAGTATATCATTGTTGGAAAACTGGAACATATCCATGAGGCACTTCTTCTGTCATCATGAGATCTGATCTACTGAGTAGTCATCTTGATGTTATAGGAAATCTTCACCATGCTTCTACTGTGCACTAGAGGTTCTCCACCAAGTTATCTTCTTTTATCTGCATACAAGGGTCTCTTTCTGGTATGCCTCAAAGTCTTGAGATTGCTCTTCATACGCTCTGTATTCAATTTCTCTGGAGAACATTCTTTGTATACATCTGATGTAGAATTCCAACTCATGGATGTTGTGGATGATATAATGACTCGTGTAGAGATAAGTCTGGTTTACTGGAACAAGTAATCATCATAGTCTTCTCCCTCCATCTAGGAGAACCTCTGGTTCTTGTTCTTGCAATTATTTTATTCATAAGTCTTCAATACACAGTTCTTCATCACGACTTTCAGTTCTTCTGCTTGATTGCTTTCATATCAGGCTGGTAATCTTGTGATTCTTGATATAATGACTGGTTGTTCTGGTTTCTCTTTCTTTATTGGAATATTCATGTTCTTCTTCATGTTTTTCTTTAGTTCTCGGGTCCATGGAGTTTCTTATAGATTCCATGCCCTAGAGATTCCACTTCTTCCTTTCATCATAGGATCACGGATCTGGATGGACAACTGGGAATACTTTAAGGCTTTCCTTCGAAGAAGTCTTCTTCTGCAGTTGAACTGAACACATACTGTCTTTCATGGCTGCTACCATGGATATATATATTTCATCATCTTCAATGAATCATAGGATTAGCTCCCTCCTAATCCTTTCTTCATATATAATTGGCTCCCTCCATCTAACAGAGTCCATGCTTCCATCTTCATCCTTATTGTCTTTTGCAATATATAATTTGCTCTCTTGTCTAATAGAGTCCATGCTTCCATATGCATCCTTACTGTCTTTTGCAATATATAATTTTCTTTCTTTTCTAAAAGAGTCCATGCTTCCATCTTGTTGTTTTCTACAAAACATCATAAGTCTTTTTCCAATTTCTTCTTGATTGTTGACTTCTTTCTGTCTTTGCTTCTTCTAAGTATTTTCATGATTGATTCAACTTAATGGATTCCACATGATTTGTATTTCATCCTATCATGTGTATTATCTAATGATATCCATTTTCATCTTGTTTGTTCTTCCATAGGTATGGTTCTTCTTGGAACACATTATCTTCCAAGAGATAGATATACAAGATATGTACAGAGATGATGCAAACAAGATATATATACAAGAAATAAGAAGAGTGTTGTTACCTTTTTAGAAGAAGAAGTCCCTTCCATCTTGCTTAGTCTTATTTGTAGGTTCCTTTTCTTTAGCAATTGATGCTTCGTGTTTCTCCTTTATTTTGTTTAGCTCAGGAAAATGATTCTTGTAGTGACCATACTTTCGACCATTGAAGCATTGTACTTCTAAAATGTCTTTCTCTTGATTTTGATTCCCCCTCAAACCAAATTTCCTTTTGTTCCTGAAGTTCTTGAATCTTGCTGTGAAAGCTTGATCATCATACTTCTTTTGGGGTTTCTCTTTTGCATTGATCCTTGATTCTTCTTGAGCATAGCAAGTCCAAAGTTCTTCAAATGTCGGGTACTCCTTCCTTGTGTTCATGCTTGCGGTAAATGCATCCCACGTCTTGGGAAGACCATTGAGTACTATGTTCACCAATTCCTTCTCTGAAGTGATCTCTTCAATAGCTTGTAGTTGATATTTTAAGTGGGAGATCCTTACAAAGTATGATGTTATGTTGTCATCCTCATTCATCTTCATGTCATAGAGCTCATTCTCCAAGCTCATAACTTGTCCAATGTTTTTGACTGAGAAGAGATTTGTTAGGGCATCGTACATCTTCTTCGATGAGTCAAGATGGGAGATGTAGGGTATCAAGTGGTGTTTTATAGAATCCACTATGATACTCATGGCATTGATGTCAACATCTTTGAACTTCTCCATAGCTGCAATGTTTTGCGGTTCCTTCTCTTTTCTTTCTTCAAACTCTGGCTTCACGATCTTTCCTTTCACGATATCTATCACTTTATTCTTGGCAATGATGAGGTCAATCCTTGTCTTCCATGTGTAAGTTTTAAACCTGCAAAGTAAAGCAATGCATATAGATTCTTAAGCAATACAAAAATTACTCAATGGCTCATACACAGAGTACACATAGATTTTATACTGGAAACCCTCAACCGGGAAAACCTTTCTTATTTTCATTATATCGAATTTCACCATTCACCATACAATATATACAATGTTTTTAGGTATTCCGTAGATACCAAAAACCCTAATCCCAAAATCCGGGATTAAGGGATCGTCAGACGCAGTTGTCGTATCTGACACACCCACACACACACACACACACACATGCAAAGAATATAACACATACCCAACACCATGCTCTGAAGTTAGAGGCTCCATCTAACTTGTTCTCAGACTTCATAGAGTTAGTCATGGCTTGCTTGATTTTGTCAAACCCTAGATTTGACCAGAAATTCAAACTTCACGTCTTGGCTTGCTGAGAGTATCAGGAGATGCACTAGGCTAGGGCGCATTGATATATCCGGAGATTAGGTCAATATCTTCACTTAAGGTGCCTCAACGAGAGGATTAGGGTTTTTTCAACTGCTCATGTTAGTAACCCTAGTGACAGTGTCTTGGAAACTGCTTCTGCTAGTAACCCTGGCGGTAGTTCCTCAATGAGCTCAATATCTTAGTGACTGTGTTTCCTTCCAGCGTTTAGACTGAATGGAGGAGGTGTGGGCCCATAACCTGTTAGAATATAGAATATTGTGTGGTCATTTTACCATTGATGATACCCTCGTCACCCAACCATAGGCCTAAGCCACCCTCCAAGCACCTTAACCTTGACTGAGAATTACTCCAGAAGCAAACCCTAGGCTAGATAGCCAAACAAGGTGTAGCGCATATTCCTCCAAGGATAGCGTACCGACAATAGTTGATCAGATAGTCCAAACCCTAGCCAAGAGATAGTCCAAGCCAACACTGAAACTTTTTGTTGTAGCAGCTACACCTGTTGCTCTCCTCCACACATGCACACCAAAATGGGAAATGCAGTATGCACCAGTTGCTCTCTACAATTTTGAGATGTGTCAAATGAGAACTGGCGCCCTGTATTTATACTGGTTCTGCCAGATTTGTTGGGGCTGACTTATCCTTTTGGATATGTGTCTGTTCAGTATATTATTATTATTTTTGGCTGACTTCTTCTCTTGGAGGCTAATAACCTAATATAAATTATCTTCTTGAGTCGACAAGACTTCTAGGGTTATTATCCAATTCATTAGGGTTTTCTCTTTCTTTCTAGAGTCTTCTATTCTCGTCAGGTTCACATGTGGAGGTAAATACCTCCCGCAGCTACTATAATATTAACAGGAAGGAAACCCCGAAAGGGGCATGCTAGGCAAGCAGGCCCAAGGCCAAGCAGAGATACATTCGCAGGGATCAGGAGACTCACTTTCGATCGCGTCAAACAAATCGTTTACAGAGGTCACCCTGAAACAAACATCCAAGGAAATCGATATTCTGATTTCTATTGTCACGCCCTTGTAGTTCACAAAGGGGAATCCTGATGCGGGATGGATTTTCAATGAAGAAATGACACCTATTTTTATAGAGGAGCTGCCACCTAATGAATTTTCTTTGACAAGAAAAGAAAGGCCATGGTAAGGTAAGGATTTTATCAAAAAGAGGGCGTAATGGCTAAAATATTTAAAATCACGACAGATGGGAAGGCCGTGAAAGAGGGAGAATTTGCAAAGGAGATAGTTGGGACACTAGGGGCTTATGCTACAGCCAATTAATACTTGGTTGGGACTTTGACGACCCAATTGAAATGAAAGAACCTCCTGATCAGTAAATTGGAACCTAAGGTGGCTATTGCCGAAGCGAATGTCAAAGACGAAGTGAGCAGGAGCCTTGAGGAAGCCCGGACAACTGACCTGCTTGAAATAAAGAAGCTCAGGTCCGACCTCGAGCAGGCATGCCAGTCAATGAAAACCAGCCAAACACAGGTAAGCCAATAGGGGAAACAAATTATAGAGTTGTAGTCAAAATTGGAGGTGGCTGAGAAACAAGTTGTAGACATAAAGGTGTTCAGATCGCAGGCTGCCGAAATACGACATAGGGTACTTACGGCTCAACAAAGCCTGCTGGTAAAGGCGAGAACCATTCAAAACCATTTTTGGATGATAGATCAAACATTAGAAAATATTTCTTCGAGAGAAAGAGAAGCCAGGGCAGCACGGGTCGCTTTCCAAGATGTTGTTATAGATACAATGAAGATAGAGACGATCAACAACTCAAAATTATCCATCACGGAACAAACTAGAGGTAATATCCTACTGAAGGTCTGGGAGTAGAACATATCAGAAAGCAAGGGGAGAGCTAACGAAGTAAATAATTTTTATGAGGAAACGTTCTCTTTGATAAGTAAAGGTTGGCTGGACCTTTCTTGGCCGATTGTAATAGAGACTTTCTTCCTTTTGAAAATTAATACAAAGCAATCCGAAGATTCCTGATTCTGTGAAGATTGAGTTATGATTTTTGTTTTCTCTATTATCTTACATTGAATTTCATTTCGCATATATATTTCTGATGAATGCTTAGCTACAATTTAGTGCAACTTCTACTGTGGTGACCAAATTTTTAGTCATCTAATCGCTTGTAGTTTTTCCTTTGTATCGGCTATCAGTAGGTGAAAGACCTATGAACTTTTTAGGTCCCTATATTTTATGCTTCATCAGATTACTTCTTGCCTTTTTCTTCTTCTGTTTACGGGGCAAGATTCTCCCTTGATAGGAGCCTTGCATTGTCGACTACTTAATGTTTTCTCACATTTCCTACATGATTCTTTAAAAAGTTAACTCAGTTATGGGAGAAGGCCTTTGGTTTGTGTTCTACCTTTAACATCGTATTTTGAAATTTCTCTTTTATACGGTCAAAAAATTGAAGTATCATTTTAAACCTCGAAATTTCTTTTCATTTTCTGTTCCTCCATGACTGTGCCCTTTGCAAGACAGCCCAACATTGAACCCGGCCTATCAGATGAAACCAACATCGCTTTGAACCTTTTTGACACCATACTTAAAACCGCCATTACCCAGGTCAAACGCGAACGTTCACGGGCCACAATTGAATGGGATATAAGCATCCAGGAATGTTTGGAAGTGAGACAGAGACAACTTAGAAATCAGCCTTGGCTTCCTTTTCTCGAAGGTTGATTTTTCCCCTTTTTATATTTTACTCACTTTCGGATGCCTAGACCCTATACTTTATAGCCTTAAGTATAGACTCTAGAACAACATATTTCTGGCATCGTTGTCGAGGACGAAGTTACGAAACCTTTTCCCTAGGAGAACGACATTTTTGCAAGTTTCTACCCTTTGATGGTGAACAAAGGGTGAACACCCTCTAAAGGCTTTTTATTTTATCATTCACTTGGTGACTCCACATTTAAATAAGATGGCATCCGGTCAAAGGAACACCAGACAAAACCCAGATGCTAAACAAACCACGCCCGTTTTCGATCCCGAAAAAATATTGAAAACAAGAGGTTCCCTTAAGCCAACCACTGCAGTTTACCAGCTTAGGTACACACAACCCAAGGCCAAGATTCCTTTTGAACCTCTGAATTAGCATGAATCCCCCCCTAAGACCCTTAACCAAAATTTAGCTCTCCCTGCAATTAAAAATGAAATTCATCTGATAACTTCTGGCATACATAAAGGTGAAAATCCATCAATAAATTTAACAATGAACGATATCCCACCGGCTCTTTAGTTAGATTTCCCAACCTTGCAGAGTCTCAAAGAGTATACCATATACTCAGATTCCACACCCATGGGTTCCCTTGATTACATCTCTTGCAAATCTAAGGAACCAAGTCCTCGCATCCCTTATCCCCCTTCTTCAGTTTTCTCATCTCTCGAAGAAGCTAAAGATTCACTTTTAGTGTTCTAGAACCCCTCTGTGTAACGCACCATTTTCCTATCCAATAGTATCTATGGCGACCGTTGGAGGGGGAGGTGGAGGGGCTTTAGGAGGAGGAGGGGGGGGCCAAGGGCCACCCCCACCCCCCAGGGTTTTTGCTAAAGTAGCTTCTAGATATGTGCCGCTGGTCCTGTCTGTCCCCCTTCACAACCTTCCTTAAAATTACATGAAAAACTTACCAAAATTTACAGGGGAAGGGGACCTAACCATGGCCGAACATATAAAGTTCTTTGATCAGTTCGCAGAATTCCTAGGTCTCGAACACGAAGACGTATATTTGAGGTTATTTTTTCAGACTTTTGAAGGACAGGTACGAGCCTGGTTTCAAAGTCTATCCACAGGTTAGATATTATCCTATGATGCCCTAGAAGACTCTTTTCTTAGACAATGGGGAGAAATAAAAGACCATTTGTACTATTTGACCGAATTCGGGTCTTTAAAAAAATAATTCAGAAACTGTTATGGAATTCATTCAAAGGTTTAACAAGTTATATAATAAGATCCCAGTCGAAGTTAAACCATCCCAACCTGCAACCAAGGTAACCTTTGCATGAGACTTCGAACCCGATTTCGCACTTCTGTTGAGAGAAAGGAGAGGGGCTACCCTGACCCAAATGCAAGACGACGTCGTAGAGATCAAATCTAACATGATGACTTTGGGAAAATTAAAAACAAAAGTAGAAACGGGAAATCGAGAAACCAAACGTTTTAAGGAATAAGCGGGACCCTCAGGGCCTAGTAGATCCTAGATGATAAAATGGATGATATGGCTAGGATAATTAAAGAGCTATCTAATAATATTTCCAGAATGGAGCTAGATCAATCCAAGGCAGATCCTTTCATTAAGAGGGAATTCAGAAGAAACCCCAGCCCTCAAAATCAACAAAGATAGATTAAAAATGAAGACCAGAAAATTCAAACTCCTTTAAAAAATGAAAATTTTATAAGGGGAAATGACCTGCAAGATTTTGAGGATCTGGAAGAAGACGTAAACAATTTGGGTGACGACTTGACACAACCTCATTTAACTAAAGAATATTACGAGAAGTCCTTGGACACAGAGCAACCATCAAATAAAGATGATGACATAAACAACACTGATGTTTCTGTCTATCAACAAATGACCGATTCTATAATGGACGAGGTCCAACATAAGTACAACCTGAGGCCTAAAAAAAAACCTGTGTCGACTCCTCAGCCCAAGAAAATTCTTCTTAGAGGTGAAATATATGAGCTTGCCCCAAAGGAGACCGATATACCTAATAGCAAAATAAAAGGGGTAGATTCGCAGAATCCCAAAGTAGAGGCTGAGACCCAAGCAAAAGAAACTAAGACAGCTGAAACACATACACCGATAAAGAAACTCACGGAAAATAAATTAGCACAAACAAATAAGTTAGAAAGGAAGGAGTCTGGGGTTTCAACCAGAGAAACAGACAAAGGTGGGTGAGGTTTTAGCCTTGAAAATGAGATAAATAAGATCAAAATACCAATCCCTTTGGTCGAATTAGCAAAGAATCCCGTGTATCAAAAGAAGATAACCAAAATGATAGGTTTTTTGGATCTAGAAAGTCACTCCGATGTGATAAAATTGGAATATGATAAGCCTAATATCACTTTTGGTCCACATTTTGAGGGTTCCAGAGACACCGTCACTCCCTTCTATATTATCCTGAACGTGCATGATCGACTGCTGCATAAATGCATGCTAGACTCTGGAGCCTCACATAATGTGATGCCCAAGTATATTATGGACAAACTAGGCCTCGAGATCACCAGGCCTTATGGAGATCTCTACTCTTTCGATTCAAGAAGAGTTAAGTGCATGGGTATGATAAAAGATTTAGTAGTCACTCTTGCATAGGTTCTAGTGAAAAGCGTCCTAATGGATGTAGTTATCGCCGATATACCTCTGAAGTATGGCTTGATACTATCTAGGTCATGGGGGGCCAAACTTGGGGGGTCTCTTCAACTAGACATTACCTATGCCATGGTTCCTGTGTTTGGTGGACAATTTACTCGGCTATACAGGGAAACGAGGTTAGCATACACAGTGAGCGACCCACCAAATCCTAACAATTATCCTGTTTATGTTGCCGATCAAGATCTAGGGAATTGTATTTTGTCTTTTGATGATGGTGTAAATAGTTGTACAGAAGACAATTACATAGATAAAAATGAATCAGGAAAGATAGACAAAAATATGTATAGCACTGGAATTTGGAAAATGTTTTTTGACGGTGCCTTGTCATATGAAGGAATAGGTGTATGAGTACTGTTTGTAGCACCTGAAAATGAATTTGTTATTCCTTTCTCTTACAGGCTTCAGTGGGATATAGACTACACCAATAACATAGGTGAGTATGAGGCTCTAGTCTTAGGGTTGGAAGTTGCCAGGAAGCTGAACATAAAGAACTTGGAAGTATACGAAGATGCAGAGTTGATAGTGAAACAAATAAATCGGCAATACCAGGCCAAACACCCAAGATTGCGATCTTACAGGAATTGCGCCTGGGATTTAATAGAAAATTTATTCTCGTCGATAAATGTTCATTTCATCCCACACGCTGAAAACCTACAAGCCGGTTCATTAGCCAAAGTAGTCTCAACATTCCCCCCCCCTACAGTTTTCAAACTAAGATACCACATAGAGGTGAGGAATAGACCTTCCATACCAAACAACATCCAACACTGGCAAGTGTTTGAGGATGACAAACAAATCAAGAAGTTCCTCGAAATGGTGGACGACTTCGCCGAAACTCACATTGACCAAGAAAACCAAAATGACCACACATGGATCATGCAAGAGGGAGATGATCCTTAGGGGTTCCAGGAAAATATCGCTAATCATCGCATGTTGGTTTTAAAGAACAATTAGATTCCAAAGGGACTAATCCCTTTGGAGAGACTGTTCAACCAAAATGATATGCCCGTAAAATCTACTTTGCAACCCCAACCAGAAGAGGTTGAAGACTGCGACATAGGGACCAAAGAGGAGCCTAGGATAGTAAAAATATCAAAGTATCTCCCTCGTGAGACAAAAAGTAAATATGCTAATCTACTCGAGCAGTATAAAGACGTTTTCGCTTGGTCGTACGAAGAGATGAGAACCTATGACACCGTTGTGATTGAACACAAGATACCGCTAAAGCCTGGTGTCAAACCTTTTAGCCAAAAAATCAGACAAATCAATCCTACTTTATTGCCCGTGGTCGAAAGGGAAGTCAAAAAGATCCTGTTATCGCACGGTTTGTAGGAAGGTTAAAAAGCTTGAGTCAAAGGTAGAAACCGGCGTAACAGGAGCTTCCCCACCCACTGTCACCTCGATGGGGAGATCTTTCTATTTAGGAGGGCAAGTCCAAGGGAGACGTCCCTAAGTCAATCTGGATAAAGGAAGGCTAAAGGATAAGGCCAAGTCAAGGAGAAACCCTTCCACAGATTGATGCCCAAGATAAAATAGTCACTCAGATGAAAACCACTGTTGAAGCACCTGTTTGCGAGACAAAAACAAAGACAACTAGGATATGTGCTTGCAATGGGTTAGTATTTCATAAATGCCAATGACTATCTTCAGATTAATATATGAGCAAATGAATAATGCTATTATTGACGAAGTCAATGATAGCCGAACTAAACAAAGACTTATATCACTTCTCAATAAAGCATAAGAGACAATTAGCATTCAATGTGATCAATTCAAACCATGTATGAAAATATCGATGCAATGTGTCAAATCAAGCTCATATAATAACGCTGCCACGTCACCTATATAATGTCTGCTACAAAGGGTGACGTCAGCTTTAATTGATAGACCAAAATTAATGACAAAGAGCAAAGACGTTTTATCAATTTAGCTTATACATGCAATTATTAACTCAATGTCAAGCAATAGAGCTGATAGATGTCAAAACGTTGCAGATATAAACAAGAAACAAGGAGTATGATGTCACAGCTATGCTATTTTTGGTATTCTGCAGGTTAGCTAGCCAAAGTGGACGTTTTGATATTTTCAACCAACAAAAATGCAATTTGATTCCACGGCTACAAAGAGGAGACTAGGCCGCAATTTTCTATCCAAGCAAAAGTCAAAATAAGGCCAACATTGTCCTCTTAAAGCTAGTCCTAAAAACAGCTAGGGTTAGTAGATAATTTAGCTAGGGTTTGCAAATTTGAAAGAGTTTGGAGATTTTAAGGGCACAACAAGCTCAAGAAAACACTCTAGACTAGTGCCTTGGGTTAATGGAGTTAAAGAGGTATAGCTAATGGTTTAGAAGGTCTTCAAACTTAAAGACAAGAGAACTAGGGTTTAATGGTGTTGCAAAGGCAAGGCCACTAACCCTAACCCTAAGAAAAGAAGGCTAA
>JZKD02S0380589.1:810681-825794 GCA_000966675.3 Picea glauca
TGATCAAATATGACACATACCATGATACCTCGGACCAATTACCTCATGGAGCAAGAGCCTTCTTTGATGCAAGCCCACGCCGGTAGTGATGGAGGCTAGTACTGCTGGCAGGACAAATCTGGCTGAGAAAAAGAAGAAGGGTCCTCCAGGACCATGCTCAAGTAGCTCCTTCTCTCGGTACTCCATGTCTAAGACCATGTGGGCCTCGAGGCATGATCTCCTAGTTATCCCCAGATATCGGGGATAACAGATCCTAGATGCAAAAAGCAATCGTACCACTGAGATACTTCGACTGGGTAGAAAACCTGGTCCCAGTTAGAAAGAAAAGTGGGGAGATCAGACTGTGTGTTGATTTTAGAAATCTAAATAATTATTCCCTCAAAGATAATTACCCTCTACCCAAAATGGATCACATTTTAGAAAAAGTAGTTGGGGCAAATAGGATGTCGATGATCGACGGGTTTTTCAGGTACAATCAAATTGTTGTCAACGAGCACGATAAAGAAAAAACAACCTTCACCACTCCTTGGGGCACCTTTATGTATGAAAAGATGCCTTTTGTTTTAATGAATGCAGGTGCTAATTTTCAACGTGCTATGGATATCACTTTCATCGGTGAAAGGGACAAATTCATGGTTATCTATCTTGATGATCTGACTGTTTTTTCTAAATCCGATGAAGATCATCTGATACATCTCAAGCAGATATTTGAGAAATGCCGCAGGTTTGGTCTGTCCTTAAACCCCAAAAAGTCTCACTTTGTTATGCAAGAGGGTAAACTCTTGGGCCATATTGTGTCTTGAGATGGAATTAAAATTGATTCTAAGAGAGTTGAAGCTATAGATACCATAAATATCCCTAGGAATGTAAAAGAGATTCAGTCATTCTTAGGAAAAATAATTTTTTTGAGGAGATTTATCCCAAACTTTGTTGAAATCATGAAGTTGATCACATATATGCTAAAGAAAAATAGCGAAGTGAAATGGATAGCAGAAGCCAAAGCATTGTTATAAGCGAGGCACCCGTACTGGCAAGCTCTGATTATCTAAAAGTTTTTCTGATTTTCTCGTTCGCCTCTGAACACACACTTGTCGCGCTACTCCTCCAGAAAAATGAAGGTTTCGAGCAACCAATAGCCTTTTTTAGAAAAATTATTAGAGACGCTAAACTTAGATACGGTATAATGGAAAAACAAGCATATGCTATGGTGAAGGCGTTAAAGTCTTTCAGAACCTACATGTTACATTCCAAGGTAATTGCGTATGTACCCACCAGTTCTATAAAAGACATTTTGGTTCAGTCCGATAGTTATGGGAAAAGGGGACGGTGGCTTGCTAAAATTCAAGAATTTGATCTGGAGATAAAACCAACGAGACTAGTAAAAGGACAAGGTTTGGCTAAGCTCTTAGCTGAATCAAATTTTAGAGTCCTCAGAATAAATGGCCTACAAGGATGTGAAGTGTGTGTGGATATGAATGATCTTGATCAACAAATAACTGTCATCAGGATCGAAGAGAAGTTTGCCTCATCAGATTGGTATAAAGACATAGTGTCCTACCTACTGACCTTGAGATGCCCGAGTGATTTATCCCCATCTAAATCCAGGACGCTAAAGCTGCATATGGTGAAGTACTATATATCCGAAAGCCAATTGTATTGGAAAGACCCACTAGGCTTCCTATTGGTTTGTTTAATTGAATCAGAAACAGAGAAGTTCATAAACAAATTTCATGAAGGAGTGTGCAAAGGACATCACGCTTGGAGGGCAACGACTTATAAGATTCTGAGGGCAGGATATTATTGGCCCAAACTATTCTCAGACGTCAATGCCAAAGTTAGAGCCTGTAACCCTTGCCAATTGTTCGCAGGCAAGCACAAACTCCCAGCGCTATCGTTGGTTCTGGTCAAAACGGAAGCCCCTTTTCAACAATGGGGACTAGATTTTATAGGCGAAATTAACCGTCATTCTAGCGCTCAACATAAATGGATCCTAACTGCTATAGATTACTTCACCAAATGGGTGGAGGCTATTCCAACTAGAAAGGCAATGGATTCAGTGGTAATGGATTTCCTAGAAGAGAACATCTTGTCTAGATTCAGCTACCCCCAAAAGATAGTCACAGATAACGCCCAGGCATTTAAATCTATGGCTATGGTCATCTTTTGCCAAAGTACAATATTGTGCTTGGTCATTCCATGACATATTACCCCCAAGGAAATGGGCTAGCTGAGTCTTCAAACAAGATTCTAATCGCTATAATTAAGAAAGTGTTGAGTGAAAACAAAAAATCTTGGCTTGTGCATTTGAAATACACTTTGTGGGAAAATCGGATAGGTACAAAAAAATCTATCAGCACTTCTCCTTTCCAAATGGTATACGGGACCAACATAGTATTACCTATAAATCTAGCACTTACCGTAATGAAACTTTGGCAAGATGAGAAAGAAGAACCAAATCATGTCACAAGAAGAATAAACTAGCTGATTGAAGTTCAACAACACAGGGCCGAAGTAGACGAAAGGCTACAGAAATACCAGGACAACATGAAAGCGGTATTCGATTGTAAGGCCAAGGACAGAGAATTTCTCCTCGACTGTTTGGTTTTGAAATGGGATGCTAGGAAGGAAGACTCGGAAAAACATGGTAATTTTGATCATATCTGGTACGGACCATTCAAAGTCACAACTCCTGAAGGGAAAAATCCGTTCCTATTAGAGAATTTGGACGGTAAAATCCTCAACGCCCCTGTCAACGGGCATTATTTAAAGAACTATATGCAATAAATGGTTTCCAAAATTTCCACTGTATATACTGGTTTGCATTTTCTTTTTATTTCATAATTTTTCTTTGGTAAGTCTACTTTCATCACAAATAAAATAGGTCAGTGTTGTTCTAGAAGTAGGCATATGAAATTTTCAACGCATTCAATTCCTTTATAGCCCTAATACTCTTCGTGTTGCTCCCTTACAGGG
This sequence comes from Picea glauca, assembly GCA_000966675.3. NCBI lineage: Eukaryota > Viridiplantae > Streptophyta > Pinopsida > Pinales > Pinaceae > Picea > Picea glauca. The sequence goes on from JZKD02S0380589.1 coordinate 813,655, forward strand.
TCCTGGCTTGTAGCCCAAACAAGAGAAAGAAATAAACCGACGGTCATATATTGGAGAATCAATTTTCTGAGAAAAGGTGATAGAAAAAATTTCTCGTTATTTTAGAAGAGAATGAAATGGCAAGGCAAAGGTATGAGTTCTAGAGATGTCTGTTTTTCAAATGAGTGTCGCTAATGTGCCATGACGGTCTCAAAATTATTCCATTTTCACTTTGATAGATCATTAAAAGAATGACTTCCTACTTTGGGTCCTGAAAGTTTCACCTAGATAAAGACAAGAGGTAATTAAAATAAGCAGAGAGAGTAAAGCATCTCCGAGAAAGGGTTCCAAGAGTTGGGTTTAATCTATGACCCCTGCATTTCAAATTCCAGACCTTTCTCTGTCGCCCCTTTTATATCCTCGAATTTACCTTATTAAAAAGTCAAACACATTTTTGGGGTTCGCACAGAGGGAGAAGAGGTTACGTTTTATGCTTTGGAATATGGAAAACAGATCTTAGAAAGTAATCCAGCCCTCATAACTCCTCAGTCTCCTGCTAAATAAAGTTATGCATAGGTTGATCCTGAATCTTCTAGGTTTTTTAACAGTGTTTGAAGGATTGAGGCTTGCTCAATGGAAGACCCCTGGAAGTAATTTTTCCCATTTTACCTGTGGGCTAAGGTGTTTTGAAAGTTAAGAGAAGGTTGGCCCCGAGTAATCAAAGAAAGTTGACAGACCTCCACTGTGAATATTACACAGATATCATCCCTGGTATGCCTTATACAAACTGATTTCCCCCACTTCATGCTTTAAAAGGTAAACTATAAGATAGATGGTGAAAGGAAATTCACATTTGATTTCCCCCATCTAGTCCAAGGAGACGATGAAAGGAAATTCATAAATGATTTCCCTCATCTCAACATTTCAATGCATAATTATGATTCTAAGTGGTGAAAGGAAATTCAGTAAAAAGGGCCATATAACTTCACCGGGGTACTGAACAAGCTTGTTGGCAGTGAAGAAATATCTGAGATATCTATAAGGATGTCATACATAAATTTCACTATACTCTGGTGTTCAAACTTTGCGAAACTGGATCTGCATCCCAAGTTCAGACAAGACTCCCCGATTAAAAGCATGGAATTTACTTCGTTTGATGCAAACCAAAATCCACAAAGATCTGTTGAATTTGCTAGGACTGTTTTTGATTATCTTAAAGCAGACCTGAATTCAGTATTGAGAAGGAGAAAGTCATCGAAAGGGCTACAACTAAGTTTAGAACGCAATTGAATTTTGAAAATCTTTTTCAGAAGTAAAGACAAATTTTTTTTTCCCTCTGTATCCCCTTCCTAAAACAAGTTTCTCAGAAAGAAACCAATGACTCCATTTACCCAATACAGGCACGTGGTCTACTGTTCTTCCCATCACATAGGAAGACAGGATCCCTAGTTTGAGCCTATGTTGGATCCACCTTTTACAAGTGGTTGAAATATAATTCTTGCAATCAAAAGTTTACCCCGACATGCGAAGTGGCGATGGCCGTTATAGTCCTAAGTCAACGTCTCTTAATCGTTAAGAAAGTCTATCACTTTTATTACCTCATGATATCATGCTTCAGGAGTTACAATTCATAAGGTTTCCAAACTCCAATATGCGAAGTCACGAAATGGTTTTAAAAGTTCATCTAGGTTAGTGTCAGGGGTAAGTCACTTTAAACCCTAGTTAAGCACTGTTAGGGTTTCGCGACTCGACGATCGCTCTCCCCAAAAAATATACCTTCATAGCCTCAAGTCGTGAAGTCATGATTTTTATTAATTAAGCATGGGTTAATTAAGAACTTAAGTCAGATCAAGATTTTTTAACTAAATCGCATCATCGCGATTTCGGGTTTTGGGGGCTCAAAGGGTAGGAGTGAAATCTACCGATACGGCGAACACCGAAAAAGAGGGATTAAAGTCTAAAACAAACTTAATTAAAGGAGCCAGGCTAGATTAATCTATGCATTGATGCAAACTTTAACACACACCATCTATGGAGTAAATTTAAATTTTTTTGCGCTTTATCGTGTTATGAATCGTCAAACAATTATGGCATTTATTTTCAACTATGGCGAGGTGACAGATAGTAGGATCTCACTTTTACTGCTATATATTTCTTTAAGCAATTTGATCGTTCTATTCACAAGGACACTAGGGGTTTGAATGAGTAGGATAAAGATTTTTTTCCCTTCATTTTTTCAATTCTCATTCCTGTTCATGTGCAAATCCATTTTACCAGGTTAACCACTATTTGTGATTTTCAAATCTGTTCGACAAGTGGTCTAGTTGCAGGTTTCATTCTTATGGCTCCATGAAAAATTCCCAAGTCAGCTGCTAAGAGTTTAGGTTAGGGTTCAGACGTTGTTTCTGACACCTCGCCCCAATGTATTAATTCTATCAAGGCATGGTCATACGTTTCCAACATCTTGCAATCCAAGTCGATTGATTGTTCGGATGATTCTAGCGATAGCGAGAAGCAAGATTTATCAACCAAATACAAAATCATCGCTCAAGAAGAGATGCACAAAATAGCGGCGAGGCCCCAGCTTATTCCCTACTTGGATATGATCAGGTGGGCGCTGGACCATGTGGACATCCCGACTAGGATGATCATTAGAGAACAGAAGGTGACGATTGGTACCTTCTGACCATCACATTTGTGGGCAATGTATAAACTGTCACCCATGTCGAACCTTACTCGCAATGCCAAATTCCTAGAAGGCTTCAAGAAGAAGAAGTGCGAGAAGTATGCAAAAAACATGTCTGATTTGATCAAGGATTGGGTCTCACACCCCGCGAAATTCAGGGCTAACTCCAATGGGATCTATTCAATCTCTTCTTTGGAGCCATAGTTCAAATACATAACCATGATGACCTACAGGTTGTATGGGAAGGAAGACACTACCCATTTATTCCTCCCATGGGTGCCACTCATTCATATAGTCACTGAGGGTTTCTCTTTCGACTGGGCCACACTATTGTCTGATAGTCTGACGAGTTGAATTACTGAATATCGAGCATAGAGGGTGAGTAAGAAAGAAGCTTCATTCTTTATGTCTACTTACATCATGGATGCCATATGCTTCATGACACCCTTCCCACTGATGAACTAGAGCTAGGCTCCATCTAGTACAGAGCCTATCCATGTCTACCACTCGAAGCTGTGGGAGGATAAGGCCAAAGAATTCATCTACGAGATCTTCAACTGGGTGATGGTGCCACTGCATGTCACCATTTTTGGCCAGCCACCTCCTAGGATATCAGATAGCGTCGCGACTAGCCTAAGCAGTGTGGAAGATTGGTATCTAGAGGCAGAATTTTCGTATATCAGGGTTTTCGACACCTCTATCCCTCCATATGCCCTCCCACTATTCCTACCAGATAAGCTATTGTGCCATGAGATTACCAGATAGACTGTGCTCGGTAGAATAAGCAAAGAACTCAAAGGAGTATCAAAAAAGGTATGGCCGCGCTTCCCTATTCGTATTGGTGCGTATTCCTTGTTGTATTTTGGCCACGCCAAAGCCGGGGCTACAAATTTAGAAGAAATGAAGCTGGTAGATATTGAGTTCAAGAAGCACGACCCTAGTAAGGTTGTGAGCAATCACCTGGCAAGCTGCAGCCTAAAGAGGTATGAACCCAAGGATTCCCCACATGATGAAATATTCTGGGGTGCGAGGTCCTTCACTGAAGTACTAAGTCGGATTCAATCCTTTCCACCTGGAGATATGGCCAAGTTTTTGAAATTCCAGGAGCACCGACGGATTTGTCTCCCCCAAAGAAAGGCCATGGTAAGGCAAGGATTTTATCAAAAAGAGGGCATAATGGCTAAAAAATTTAAAATCATGATAGATGGGAAGGCCGCGAAAGAGGGAGAATTTGCAGAGGAGATTGCTGGGACACTAGGGGCTTATGCTATAGCCAATCAGTACTCGGTTGGGACTTTGATGGCCCAGTTGAAATGAAAGAACCTCCCGATCAGTAAATTGGAAGCTAAGGTGGTTACTGCTAAAGAGAATGTTAGGGATGAGGGGAGCAGGAGCCTTGAGAAAGCCCGAACATCCGACCTGTGTGAAATCGAGAAGCTCAGGTCCAACCTCGAGCAGGTATGCCAGTCAGTGCAAACAAGCCAAACATAGGTAAGCCAGCAGGGGCAACAAATTATAGAGTTGCAGTCAAAATTGGAGATGGCCGAGAATCAGGTTGTATACATAAATATGTTCAGATCGTAGGCCGCCGAAATCCGACATAAGGTACTTATGGCTCAACAAAACCTGCTGGTAAAGGTGAGAACCATTCAGAACCATTTCCGGATGATAGATCAAACATTAGAAAATATTTCTTCGAGAGAAAGAGAAGCCGGGGCAACATGGGTCACTTTCCAAGATGTTGTTATAGCTATAGCGAAGATAGAGACGGTCAACAACTCAAAATTATCCATCATGGAACAAACCAGAGGTAATATCCTATTGAAGTTCTAGGAGTAGAACATATCATAAAGCAAGGGGAGAGCTAACAAAGTAAAGAATTTTTGTGAGGAAACATTCTCTTTGATAAGTAAAGGTTGGTTGGACCTTTCTTAGCTGATTGTAATAGAGACTTTCTTCCTTTTGAAAATTAATACAAAGTAATCCGAAGATTCTCGATTCCATGAAGACTGAGTTATGAGTTTTTTTTTCTCTATTATCTTACATTAAATTTCATTTCGCATATATATTTTTGATGAATGCTTAGCTACAATTTAGTGCAACTTCTACTGTGGTGACCAACTTTTTAGTCGTCTAAGCGCTTGTAGTTTTTCCTCTGTATTGACTATCAGTAGGTACAAGACCTGTGAAGTTTTTGGATCTCTATATTTTATGCTTCGTCATATTACTTCTTGCCTTTTTCTTTTTTCTGCTTACAGGGTGAGATTCTCCCTTGATAGGACCCTCGCATTGTCGACTGCTTAATGTTTTCTCACATTTCCTACATGATTCTTTAAAAAGTTAACTTAGTTATGAGAGAAGGCCTTTGGTTTGTGTTCTACCTTTAACATTAGATTTCAAAAGTTCTCTTTTATACGGTCAAAAAATTGAAGTAGCATTTTAAACCTCGAACTTTCTTTTCATTTTTTGTTCCTCCATGACTATGCCCTTTGCAAGATAGCCCAACATTGAACTCGGCCTATCGGATGAAACCATCATCACTTTGAACCTTTTTGACACCATACTTAAAACCGCCATCATCCAGGTTGAACTTGAACGTTCATGGGCCGCAATTGAACGGGATATAAGCATCCAAGAATGTTTGGAAGCGAGACAGAGAAAACTTAGAAATCAGCCTTAGCCTCCTTTTCCCGAAGGTTGATTTTCCCCCTTTTTATCTTTTACTCACTTTTAGATGCCAAGACCCTGTACTTTCTATCCTTAAGTACAAACTCTAGAACAACAAGAGGTATGATATGTTAGGCAATATTAGTATTGCATACTTTCAAATATTCATAAATCCATGCGAATACGTCTTTGTACTATTTGAAAAGTGTAGTATATAGTTGTACCCCACTCTTTGTACAATAGGTACCCAGGTTAATTGTTTTGGGATTGTTCAATATTTTGATGTTGATTACTTGGTATTTCATGGAGGAGATATTCATCTTAGTATTGGTTGGTTTCTTGAACCTTTCTTATAGGCCGAATAACTTCTCCAAGGTTACCACTCCTTTGGGGATATTATTGCTCTTTAGATTTATTCCATCTTCACAATCAACCATAGCCTTAGCATGTTCTTTGTTGTTTAGGGTCATGTCACAAAGGTTCTCTCATTGGTTAATAATTAAAATATATGTTGATCTTAATTAAACTACTAATTTTGAACATTGTCAAGTAGTGTAGGCCTAAACAATAGTTCAACATAAAATTTATTAGCCACTGAATTTTCCAATTGGGTTAGGCAAGATGTTAAAATTGATAATGAATTAGATTTTTCATTATCCTTTCAAGGTATGAATTTAATATTGAATGGATCAAATAAAAAATGTAAATCCCATACCAATTGTTGATAGTTTTTTAGATGAGACAAATTGCAGTGAATAGTGTTTCTTACTGTTGGTTTTTATCTTCTACTTTATCATTTATCTATCTCGATCCTACCTTATTGTCATAGATTGACCTAGGTTCAGATTTAACAAGCTCCCAACAAAATCCCTCTAAAACTATCTACCCCTCTGGTAAACCATAAGGCAACGCAACACACAGAGTGTACTGTGCAGTCTCACCCGAGATAACTCTATGGGTGGCGACAATAATCAAGAGTTTGCAAGCTAGGAATGAGTGGAGATCTGTGGTTATACTTTGTAATATTTATTTATTCAGTTTAACATTTGATTATAAAAGTTATTCCTATTCATGCATGTGGAATATCAGATCTAACTATTTACTTCATTCATTCATCTAGCATTCAACACTAAACAACAATAGAGACACATACATTCAATCACATAACACAGGTGTTACTGTGGTTCACCCCCTCCTGGGCTACGTCCACAAAGATATGGCTCTCAAGCTCTTTTTTATGGTTCAGTAATATGTCACACCACACATGCTTACAATCTTGGATCTTACACTCTCATAGGATCCTCGATCCCTTTGAGGCTGACTAGATCGCACCAGGCTCCTTAGCCCGCGATATAACCATCGAGATCAAGTTGCCCACTACTTTTCTAGCTCACCAACTTACTAAATAGTACAATTCTTACAACTCTATGTCATCCCTCTTCCTCTCGTCCTCCTCGTCTCTCTTTTTATCCTCTAAGTACTACTTATTTATATTCTTGGCCCATCAACCATTACAATATATTGCAAAAACCCTAACCCTAGCATCGTTAGGTCTTCCCTGCATGCACACCTTGCATTCTTCCCTCACATGTGTTGCTTTTCCTTCCAATTGTCCTTTCTTCCTTTCATTATTCTCTTCCCAAAAATAGCCTTTTCCCTTGACTAGGTCTATGCAAAAATTCCCCCAACATTGACATGTGGCTCGTCCCGATCCACCTAAGCTTTGTGCACTTCTTCAACAACTCCTGTGAGAGTTTGGAACATATCTGTGATTTCCCTTACTTGTGTTTGAGCCTGCATGGTATTTTCTCTGAGCACGTCCAATACTTGCGTTGCAATCTCTTCATTGATCATCTCTGCACACTCTGCCTGAGTTTGCACCATGTTCTTATTTTCCTCCTCTACCTGTGCAATGACTTCTGCTGCTACATCTTGGAGAGGTTCCATTTGAGCTTGTCAATCGTTATTTTGTGTTTGTGCAGCTATAATCTCTGCTTGTAGTTTCTTCATGTCTTGTACTCCTTTGAGGCAATCAATTATCTTCATCGTTTTCTACCTCTGCTTGAGGTCCTGGATAGTTGCGCTTATATTTTCCTCTTCCTGGTCCCATTGCTGGACCTATTGATCCTCCTCCATATTTTCCCATAGTTGTGTTTCTCTATCGAACAAGTCGACAACTGTTCTTACTTGTCATTCCATTTCCTCCATCTTCCCTGCTGCTTCCTGATTCCTTTGTTCCTTCACCTCTGGGGGAGTGGTAGGGATGAGTTGTTCCCATAGGTTCTCGATATCCTTCCTATATTGATCGATTGTTTGCACAATATGATCAATTTTATGCATTGTTGTGGGCTCTACGATTTGCGCACTTTTCAGAATTCTGTCATAGGCTACAACCAATCGTTGCTCGAGCCTATCCACACAAAATTTCTCATATTTGGTCTCAATCTTGACTTGCTCTAGCACCAAATCCAACTCTTCTATGTTTTCCTTCATGTGCTACAAATCTTCTATGTATGTGTGTGCGCGTGATTGTACCTCTTGCGCGACATTAACTTGCAGTTTATATAGCGCCTTGGTTGGTATCTGCCCCATTACCAACTATATTTGTGCCAGGTGTTTCAAGGGTGTATGGCCTACAATCGCATCCATGTGCAACATGTTGGGTGTAACATGAAAATTTGAGCTCACATGTGCTATTGTTTGGATCATATCCTCCTCGCTCAGGGCAGCCTTGGCTTCTATTTTTGATGCTGCAGGGACTGAATCTATTCCTCTGCCTGCCCTTTCCATTTCTCTAATCTTCTCTGGGAGATGCCTCATGTTGGCCAGCTTGTCCTATATCCGGTCCCTTTGGTGTTTGGAATCTTCAAATTCCTCAACTACCCGGTCGTGGACTCTTTCAACCATGAGGTCCGCATCATCCTCGATGATTGTATATTCCAGTGGTGTTTTGTGCACATTAGCCTTCTTACACGCACCCCTAGTGTGTATGATCGACCTCTTGGTATGCCCTTTTTCTTGTTGGGTAGCACTTGATGTGGTCCCATGTGTTGTCTTAGCCTCTTTTTCCTGTTCTTGCGGTGCCAGGGTGGTGTCCTTTTATCCCGCCTGGTTACCTTTCTTTGTCACACCCCCTTTCTTTTGTTGTGTCGGCTTATGACTTTGCTTTGGCTTCTTGGGTGAAATTTTATCTCTGACAGGTGTCTATTCCTTCCTTGCATCAACCTCCTTATCTGTGGGCATATCTTGAATCAGGACTAGAACTCTCTAGTCATCTTGCCAATCCTTGATGGCCATCTTTACGTCCTCTTCTTTGACATAGTATCGAAGTTGTAGCCATTCCTTCTGGGGATACCTTCATGCTTGGATCCATACTATATGCCTCATCTCTTTGAAGTTGGCGATGTCCCGATACTGAGTGACCACTTCTGGAATAATCCACCAAGTGTTGGCAATGTTTTCCTGCAGGTCATTGTAATACCCCACGAACAATCATGCATTTTCACTTCTAGTTTTGGAGTATGAAGTTCTCCCCAACAATATGTACCACATTGTGTGACAACGAGTGGTTCACTCACAAAAGTATGTATACTTAGGCTCCCTCCATCCAACCAAGGCGATCAATATGAGTAGCGAAGAGTAGTGGAACTTTGTCCCCAGGTCCTGTGTGTATTTGCAGACCTCAAGGAATAGGTTTAACAAGTATGGGGACTAGCTAAGCATAGTGCCCTCCGTGCACTATTATACAACCATGATGACCCTGGTAGCGAATTCCTCCTTGCAACACTTCCTGAGCAACTTTCATTCCATGAGTTTGGTGGCCAGCCTTGTTGTTGCCTCACTGATGCGCTTAATGATGATTATGCAAAACCCTCTTTATGTGCCATATGTATTCTTCATCTCCTCAGCCAATGCCTTCTCCTTTGTCTTCTCATCAAGGAATTGCATGGGAATCTCCCCCCGAGATGGAATCCCTGTAATAAAATGAATGAGCTCTATGTCTATCGAGACAAGCTCTTCCACCCATAGGTATCCTCCATGGGTAATTGCCATCAACTGCTTGACGTATTTATTTACGTTGTGACCCCTTCCAAAATGTGGGATATCCAATATATTTAGAATCCTGGTATTGTCCAATCTGACTTCCCACTATTTCGGTTGGAAAATTGGATCGCCGAAGGGTCCTATACCCATGTTGTCTAAGTAAACTTGCTTTGAAAATTCAAGAAACTTGTCTATGTCGATCACATCGTGGTCTGAGTATCATAGCATTTCCACACATCCTAATAGGTTAGCTATGATACGCACCCCTTCCAGAATGCGTAGTAAAACTATGGTTGTTGCAGCTTGCTTGCATGGTGATATTGCTACTGGATGCTTTCCCTCCCACTGTGGTGGCTGACTCAAGGTTCCATCCTCCATTGTTCTCTCCTTTGTGTATGCCTCTAGCCGAACGGTAACATATTCTACTATACCCTCCTACTGCTTCTTTGACGTTGTTGTGTGTGACCTTTCTGGCATGGTTGCTTCTGTCTGGTTTGGGACCGTCCCACTAACTCTCGGGGTTTCTTCAAGGTTTTCAGAGCACAAAGGATTTCCTATGTCCTTGTCGTTTTGGCTATGTCCCACTTTTGACATATTATTTTCCATGCCCACTCCTGTTTTTTGTTGGGTTTCCTCCACCACGAGTGTGGGGCTCCCTGGTTCCACATTGGATGAAGGGATTTCATCCAAGTTGATGAATTAGGTCGTCTGTGTTGGTTCCTATTCGATTCCCTGTGGTTGTTGCAGTGTTCTAAGTTTTCTTCAAGGTTATATGTAGGCCTGGCTCGACGCATCAAGATTTGGTGGTGCCATGGTAATTAAGATGGTCTCTGTTGATCTATTTCATTCTGTAACTCCTGCTAACTTGTGTTGATTACAGTTGGTTGTCATTGATGTCAACCCTTGAAGAAAGCCCCGCAGCACAAAGGTTTGGGTAATGGACCTAATATTGTTTGATGTAAATATGACTCATTATTGTCTTGTCATGGTTGATAAGAAGTAAATATGGATGAACTCCAAAGTGGTCCCCTTATGGTGAAAGCCCTCATGGGAAGACGCTTTGCTGAGTAAGAGAACCCATGCTTAATTATGGAATAATGAGATGAAGGACAATGAATTTGTCAGGTAAACTATATTAGATGGATAATGCTCTTCATTCCATTTCTGGTGGTATGTGGAATTTAGATAACTTCAGAGCACATCCGGTTGATGTTCTACCTTGAAGTCTTCCAGGGTTTCCTGACACAGAAGGAAACAAAACTATGTGACCTTGAGTGCACCAAAGACAAAGTATATATAGCAGTGAGTATGCATAGAAATGTGGCTTCACAAACCTCCAACATATTTACTTGATCATGAGATGGATCCTATGATGACAACTAAGAGCCATGTGATTCCAGTGTTTCCTGATGGTTCAAAACACGACGAGATGAAATACCTTCATATCATAGATATGATACAGAAGAAAGATGGTATACTTGAAGTACCTTCCTACACCTAAGAAGATTACAAACATTTACTTGGTGAAGAACTCCTTCCTATATTAAGAGGGAGTATGGATGACCTTAGCCAAAAACAAAACTCAGAGTACCTCGGTATGAGACTTGGCTGGATGGAGAATGCCTCCCTAGTTGAGAGGGAGTGTTAATGTTTTTCAGCTATAGGATACATCCTCTAGCCTACAACCTGTGAGATGTGGAATATAGCAGTGATGTGAAGTCTTACTCTCAGCTTACAAACCTGAGATAAATCCCCTAATAAAGTGATTCAGAGGATCAAATTTTGCTCAAAATTCAAAGTGCTCAAAATCACTCCAAATCGAAGGGGTGCGTAGGCCTCATCATCACAAACCCAACACACTTCAAACAGAATCAAACGGACATCGGATGAGTGAGATATCACGTTCTGTTCAATTTGCCAAATAGGCAAAAATTTGCTGACTATACAGTCTGTACAGTCCATATAGGTGATGATGTGGCAGGTCCATACACTGACATGGCAGATGATGATGTGGAAGGTGTTGAGTTGGAAAACAATTGGCAGTCATGTGGATGAATCAACTTCGGACACGTGGCATACTTATGGCAAACGGTTTGGTGCCACATGGCTCAGGCGTGGGCTGCCACGTGGCACGTTGGGTTTAGTGGTTGAAAGTTTGTGGGAGTGTGCAGGACTCGACCCCGTGACCTCTGGGTAGGGTTAAAGCTTTGGGAAGGGCTGTCCAACTAGCACGCCCACCATATGTTTCTTAACATAACATGTTTCAAAAATTATAAGAATTGCACTATTATATATTTCGGCGCGGGTCCGGGCTGGGGCTTAGCCCTAGCCCACGGTTTTGTTTATTGTTTACATATGACCCTTGCCAAATGTTTGTGTGGGAGTCACTCTACCATGCAAATGCTTAACACCAAAATGCGCTGACACTTGTCACATGTATATACACGCATGGAAATGAGCCCCTTTTGGTGCGCAGGGAATGTGGCCACATGGCCCCATGCGCCCAACACCTATGAGGTTAGGGGGCTAGGTTCCCTAACCGTTCTATAGATTCAAGTGTTTGGCGAGTATGTGCAGGGTGCTGGGTTTAGGCACGGAAAAATGTGCAGAGGCTAGATTGGACACATAGAGGTGCATTTTGGTGAACCTGAGACAACAAGTTTGAAGGGGAAACTTCCACGAAGCCTATCTTCTTCAATTTTTGGCCAAATCAGGTGTCGAAAAAGCCCAAATAAGGGTTTTTGGATGTTCTAAAGCCATTGGA
>JZKD02S0380589.1:829094-853735 GCA_000966675.3 Picea glauca
CTCTTATTGCTGGTCACTTTGGTGTAGGCAAGACGGTGGCTAATTTGCAAAGGTATTGCTATTGGCCTAAAATGAATGAAAGTGTTTCAAGATATGTTAGAGGATGTTCGTTATGCGCTACAAGCAAGCCTAGCAATAGAAAGTTGGGTTTATATACTCCACTTCCGGTTCCTTCTCGTCCTTGGGAAAGCATTTCCATGGACTTTGTAGGAGGTCTACCTATGTCTAAAAAAAATCATGATTATCTTTATGTTGTGGTTGATTATTTCAAAAAAATGTGTATTTTGATGCCTTGTAAGAAGCAGGTTACAGTTGAGCAAATGGCACAAATGTTCTTTCAGCATGTTTGGGTACATTTTGGGTTGCCTAAATCCATTATTTCTGATCAAGATTCTCGATTTATTGGGAAATTTTGGTCAAGTTTATGGGCACTCATGGACACCAAACTGAAAAAGAGCACAGATTTTCATCTGCAAACTGATGGTCAAATAGAAGTGGTTAGTAGAACAATGGTGCATCTTCTTCGTGGTTATTGCAGCAAGCATCCTAAACTTTGGGATGAACATTTACACTACATTCAACATGCTTACAACCGGGCTAAGCACTCTTCAACTCAAACATCGCCATTTAAAGCATGTTTTGACTATTTGCCCAAATCTCCTTTAGATTTTATCTTTGGGAAAGATATTTCTATTGATGGTCAATATGACATTGATAGAGAAGAAAAGTTCATTGAACAAATTCAGTTGATACATCAAATGGTACAAGAACAGTTGAAAAAGAGTCAAGCCAAGTACAAGACAAGACATGACAAGCATCGTGTTGATCACAGTTTCCAAGTTGGAGATAAAGTTTGGCTTTACATTAGCAAGGAGAGGCTTAAAGGAGAAGGTAAAAAACTAAAACCAATTAGATATGGGCCTTTCAAGGTTCTTGAAAAGATTGGTAACAATGACTTTCGTTTGGATTTGCCTCCTTATATGCAAATGTATGCAGTTGTCAATGTTGAGAATTTGAAATTGTATGAGCCTCCTTTGATTGATGATCAAGGAGAGCATGTTTAGATTCCTTCTATAGATGATTTCTCACTAGAATATCTTACAGAATTGCATGAAGACACAATCCTTGATAGGAGGATGAGAACTTCAAAATGGGGAAATGTGGAATATCTTCGAATTGGTCTTAAAGACACAAATCCAAGCAAAGCCAAGTGGATTGAGGTTGGAAAGGTGACGAAACTATACCCTCATCTTCATATAGAATGAAAGTAGTCTTTTGGAGGTCCAAAAGCTTTCCAATGGGGAGGTGTGATCCAGGGGATCGGATTTTGCTCAAAATTCAAAGTGCTTAGAATCTCTCCAAATCAAATGGGTGTGTAGGTTTCGCCATCACGAACCAAATGCACTTTGAATGGGGTCAAACAAACATCGGATGAGTGAGATATCACGTTCTGTTCAATTTTCCAAACAGGCAAACATTTGCTGACTGTACAGTCCATACAGGTGATGATATGGCAGGACCATACGCTGACATGGTAGATGATGATGTGGTAGGTGCTGAGTTGGTAGAAAATTGGCAGTCATGTGGATGAATCAGCTTTCGACATGTGGCACACTTATGGCAAACAATTTGGTGCCACGTGGCCCAGGCATGGGCTGCCACGTGGCACCTTGGGTTTAGTGGTTAAAAGTTTGTGGGAGTCTGCAGGATGTGACCCCGTGACCTCCGGGTAGGGTTAAATCTTTGGGAAGGGCCTCCCAACTGGCGCACCCACCATATGTTTCTTAACATAACATGTTTCGAAAATGATAAGAATTGCACTATTGTATATTTTGGTGCGGGTCCGGGTTGGGGCTTAGCCCCAGCCCGCGGTTTTTTGTATTGTTTACATATGACCCTTGCGAAATGTTTGCATGGGAGTCACTCCACCATGCAAATGGTTAACACCAAAACGCGTCGACACTTGTCACATGTATATACACGTGTGGAAATGAGCCCCTTTTGGTGCGCGGGGAACGTGGAGACATGGCCCCATGTGCCCAACACCTCTGAGGTTAGGGGGCTAGGTTCCCTAACCATTCTACAGATTCGTGCATTTTGCGGGTATGTGTGGGGTGCTAGGTTTAGGCACATAAAAACACGCAGAGGCTAGATTGGACACACAGAGGTGCATTTTGGCGAACCAGAGACAACAAATTTGAAGGGGAAACTTCCAGGAAGCCTATCTTCTTCAATTTTTGGCCAAATCAGGTGCCGAAAAAGCCCTTGTAGGGGTTTTTGGACGTTCTGAAGCCATTGGAGCCATCTATTTGGAATTTTGATAATTTTAAAGCATGTATTTTAGAACTTTGAGAAAATAATATAAAATATCCATTGGGAGCTAGACCAGGAGATGTAGCCCAAGAGAGGGGTGAAATCCTTTATCATTTGTTGTGTTATATCTTTACTGTTCATTATTATTTACTGGTTATTATCTACATCTTGAATGTGAAAGTTTATTTAAAATTTGTGTTTGCAAACTGATCCTTTTGCCTAAGCACACTTAATTAAAACTTTGCAAAATATTTCAAGATACAAGCCTTTTTAATTTTTAGATCATAAAGGGTTCATGGTTACAGTCTAGGAAAAAGGCTAGGAATGTATATGGCCTCCTCCATGATGTGAGAGAGAATAAATCCATATGATTATATGATGTAAGAGCGATCTGTTGAGTTAGAGAAATCTTGAAAATCACCTGAGTACACCATCATGATAATAAGAACGAATATGGTGTGATGGCCTCCTTTGAACAACAACATAGTTGATGTGAAGACTCCAGATGATCCTCCTGTCGGTAGCAACAGGAAAGAAGATATGTAGAGAAGATGTGACTATGGCTAAGCATAAGTGCACGTGTGAGGACCTATCTCATCTGTGTAATGCAGTGACTCGGGTCTATGGCATCCCTATGGATGTGGCCCCTAGTGAATGAGCACTAGGGGGTGTATTAGATCCTTTGCTATACATTGTTTAAGAGTCAGACCTACCTGTAACCCTAGTCATTTTGTAAAGGGTACATGTTAGCCCTATCTTATTGTGTCTAAAGATAAACTGCAAAAGATAATTAATATTAATATTAATATTAATTATTATTATAATAATAAATAAATAAACATGTGTAAGTGAGGTCATCCCTATTGTGCCATTAGACACTTTAGTTAAACAGGACAATGTCTAATATAAGTAAAGATGAAATCTTTCATTTGTAGACAGACACTCACTTGCAAGTCTTGGAAATTTCAGCAAGTACATTTCTTGGTCAAAGTTGCGCACCTCTCTTGGGCACTAGGGTTTATAGCTTTCATGCACCCTCTTGTGTGCTAGGATAATCTTGGTGGTGGAAGGTATTTCTCTTGAAGAGTATAGCAAAGGATTTGGCTGGGTTTTTCTCCCTTGTTTGAGAAGGGTTTCCCAAGATATATCTTGTGTTCTTGTGTATGGTGCTTCTTCATGTGATCTTGGTTGCTGCAACATTTATGGTTATGGTTAATTTTTAAAATGAAATGAACTTCATATTTAACCTAAATTCTATGAAAAAATAACAGAAGGATCATCTCTAGTATTTAACCGAATTTGGCGCTTTGAGAAATAAGTCTTATGAATCAGTCCTTGAATTTATCCAGAGGTTCAATAAGATTTATTACAAAATCCTAGCCGAAGTCAAACCTTCTCAACCAACTGCAAAAGTAACTTTTGTAGGGGCTTTCGATTTAGACTTTTCTCTACTCTTAAGAGAAAGGATATCTTCCACTTTATTAGCAATGCAATATGATGCTATAGAAATTGATTCCAATATGATGACATCTGGGAAATTATAAACTAAGGTTGAGATGGGAGCCAGAGAACCCAGGTGTTTCAAAGAGTAGGAAAGACCCTCTAGATATGGAAAGTCTGCAAAGGAGAAAATGGATGGGATGACTAAGGTTATTAAATATTTATCAAACAAAATTTCCCGGATGGAATTAGATCAATCCAAACCTGATCCATATGTTAGGAATCAATTCCGGAGAAACCCTAACCCTCAGATACAACAAAGACAAGTAAAAAATGAGGATCAAAAGATCCAATCTCCGTTTAAAATAGAAAAATTCATGTAGAGGGATGAAATGCAAGATTATGAGGAGTTAGAAGAATATATAAACAACATTAGCGATGATGATCTTGAGCCACACTTAACCAGGCAGGATTATGAAAAAGATTTAGACCTGGAATCCCTGTTTAATAATGATGAAAACATCAACAATTTGGGAGGATCTACGTATCAAGGTCTCTCTGTCTCAATAATGGTTGAACTTCAACATAAGTATGATTTAAGGCCCAGAGAGAAAAGTTATACAAATATCCCACCAAAGAAAATTTTATCTTGAAGTAAAGCGAATGAGGGAACAACCACTAAACCACCAACTAAAACACAAGCTGCCCGAACAAAGCAAGTTGAAACAAGAACAATACAAACTAAGAGGCCATAAAATACAGAAGAAGACATTCAAACCAGAGAAATTGAAAAAACAATTGGGGGCTTCAATTTAGAAACTAAAATTAATAAAATTAAAATCCCAATGCCTCTGGTTGATCTCACAAAAAACCTAATTTTAAAAAGCAAATCGCTAAAGCGATAAATTTTTCTGATGTTGAATGTCAAGCTAACATTATTAATTTGCAGGATGAAAAACCTACAATCATGTTTGGTCCACACATTGAAAACAATAAGGATTTTGTTGCTCCATTATATATACGCTAACTGTGCACAACCATTGTTGGCACAGGGGCAGACCCAGGGTTCAGCTCTAACAACACACCAACAAAAACCTGACTATCGACCCTTTTGGAAACACCTGCGAAGCATATGAAGTCTCATTTGAAGTAGCAATAAGGGGTTGCAGGACACAGGTGTATACAACTAGAGGAAATGCAAGTGGATCCTCAAGAACAACACAACACAGTCTAGCTATTCAGATCAAACATTAACCTTCTTCACATAGTCATATATTAGATCTAACATCCTAGTGCATAAAAAAACCAACATAAGAAAAGGACATAACATCAATCACATTCTACACAAGATATATGTGGTTCACCCTCTCCCTAGGGCTACGTCCACATAACTGTGTTTATTGATATTATATGAAACATGCAGTTCTTGTCTGCACTTCAGCTTGCAGATATTTCTTCCTTCTCCTCTTTGTCTCTCCCCTTCTTGCGCACTCAGCTGTAGGGATGATCTTTGCACCTAACTGAAGATCTTACAATACTAGAAGGCTCTCACACTCGACACTTCTCTCTCACACAATGATCTCTCTATAACACACAATATTAATAACAACTTCATACTAACTTAGCACCAACCCAACCCAAGTCCTCTTGACCTTTATTTATACATTACAATCACTCACTGACATCCTTAGGCGAAGACCTAACTGTCAAAACCCTAGATACCAAAACCCTAGGTGTCTAAAACCCTAGATCAACTTGACCCACGCTTTTCAGGGCTTCACCAGCCTGTCTTTTCTTCCTTCTCGTGAGGTGCTCCAAAGCATCTATCGATGGATTTTTCCCACTTGCTAAGTTGTCCACGATCCCTCTTCCTTACTGATCTATCATCCTCGGTCTCCTCATTCAATGACTTTCTTTCTCTCACTTCGCTCCATATTTTCTTCTCTTTTGGTCACTTCGACAACCACTTTATTTATTGCCTTAATATTCACTTACTTCCACATCCAAAGGCCAAGAGGCCCCCAAAACTCACATGTGCCTCATCCCGAGGCAATTCAGATCCGATCCTTCAGTTTTTATTCGACTTCAGAATGCGCATTGTAACCCGTGCTTTCTTCTCTGTTCCTTCCCACCTTGTGCAATCTATTTTTTTTCTATGTCTAGTACCCAGTTTCAATTGCACTTGGTACCTGGACCCTTCTCCTTGAGCTTTTACCAAGAGCTGTGAGGTAGCTCATTGTCATAATACAAATTCAGTCGACTCCCATTCACTAATCCTTCCTTCTATTCCCCATTCAAAGTCTTGAGTTGCACACCTCCTCCTTCCATGACATGAGAAACTTCATATGGCCCAATCCAATGTGTTATGAACTTCCCTATATGCTTCATGAACTTTCTATCATATACCAATACCATATATCCTTGCTTAAAATCTTTATTTCTTATGTGTATGTCGTGGTAATCCTTCTCTCGTTCCTTCTGTACTTGCTGATGGAATCCTGCAATAAATTGATCTTCTTCCAGCTCTACTAGCTGTGCAATCCTTTCTTGAACAACACCAGTGTCATCCATGTCTGTAAAGGCTGCAATTCTCAAGCCAGGGACTAAATATTCCATGGGCATAACTGCTTCTAGACATAGACCAACTTAAAGGGAGTCTGCACTGTCAACTTCTTACAAGTGGTTCTATAGGCCCATAATACTATTGGTACTCTCAAATCCCAATCATCCATGTTCACACTGTAAATCTTCGTCAACGTTGTTTCCAAGATCTTATTGAAACCTTCAACTGTACCATTTGGTTGTAGGTGGTAGGGTGTGCTCTTCTGATGATGAACTGCAAATTCCTTAGTCAAAGCTTCAATGGTCTTATTGATAAAATGTGTGCCTTGGTCACTCATGAGGGTATTTGGGCATCCAAACTAGGTGATGATATCCTCAAATATGAAGTGTGCAGCTGTAGTTGCACTACATTCCTTGTCTTCTCTTGCTTCTACCCATCTGGTCAAATACTCTGTCACAGTAATGATATATCTGGCTCTTGTGCGCTTCCCTGGTGAGTTTATAGGTCCCACAAAGTCAATGGCCCATTTCTCAAAGGCTTGCAAGGTCAACTAGGGAGCTAATGGAATCTTATCTCATCTGAAAGGTTTCCCGACTCATTGGCATACATCACAGGCTCTGCAATATTCCTTAGCATCTTTGTGTAAAGTGGCCACAAGAGGCCAACTCTTAAAATATTATGTGTTGTTTCTTTTCCTGCGTAGTGTGCTCCTGTGATTCCTTCATGATATTATACTAAAATTAGTGCCCTTTTGTTTCCATAACACATCTCCTTAGGATCTCATCAGTTCCCATCTTATACAGTTGTCCAGATATAAGTGAAAAATATGCAACGCACACTACCATTTGTTTCTTCTAAGTGACTATATACTCATGAGGTGTCATTCCTGTTGAAAGGAACTGGAATATCTCCGTGAAGTGATCATCAACCTTTGTGATGACCAACAACTATGCATCCAGCAGTGTATCCTCCAAGCTAGTATGTTCCTCTCTGTGTTCGAATCTGGATAAGTGGTTAGGTCCTTTGTTCATCCTCCCTAGTTTAACCATGATCTCAAGGTCATATTCCTGAAATAGTAGAAGCCATTTTCATATTATTCCCCCCAACATTGGCTTGTTGACTAGGTTTTTCAGCGTGGAGTGATCAATGAACATCTTAAATTTCCCTCCCAACAAGTAGTGGCGAAACTTATGCAATTCATACACCATGGCTAACCCTTCTCTCTCAATGGTGGTGTAATTTATCTCAACTGTTGATAGCTTCCTGCTAGAAAAGGCTAACAGGTGGTCAATGTCTCTTGCTCCTGGTTGTGCTAACACTGCTCCTAATGTGATAGAAGATTCATCGACATGCACATGAAATTCCTTGCTCCAATCCAGGAAAACCAGAATAAGCACAATAACCATTTTATGTTTGAGTGTGTCGAAGCTCTACTGGCATTCTTCTGTCCATTGAAACTAACAGTCTTTCTTCAAAATCTTCTCCATGGGTGTTGTGATCTATGCATAGCCTTTAATGAAATTCCTGTAATATCTAGTATGTCCCAGTGCAGTGCGTAACTTTTTGACTGAAGTAGGAGGGGGCAGATCAACTATAATAGTAATCTTAGATGGGTCTACCAGCAGTCCCTGCTTACACACAATATGGACTAACAACACTCCAAAAGGTGAAAATAAGATGCACTTATTCAGGTTCAAGGTGATCTGACATTGCCTGCACTTATCCAACATTAGTCTTAAACATTCAATATGATTTTGCAATAAACTAAAAACAATCCAATCATCAAAATATGTTTCCAGGAATTTATGTAGAAACTCCTTGAATGCTTCGACCACCACCCTAGAAATGATGGTCGGTGCATTATTCAATCCAAAGGACATCACTATGTATTGGTAAGATCCCCATTCTATTGCAATTGTGGTCTTATGGAGATCTTCCTTGGAAATCTTGATCTGATGGTATCCTGAGAATCCAACTATGAAGGAGTAGACCTCTCATCCTCCTACATTGTCTAGCACTTCGTCTGTAAATGGTGTAGGGAATGGGTCATGCAAATAGGAATCATTTAGATTTCAAAGATCTACATAGATCCTGATCTCTCCAGTCTTCTTATCCTATACCACCATAGGGCTAATCCACTCTAACTCTTCAACAAGTTCTATGATTCCTGCTTCCAACATTCTGTCTAGTTCAATCTTCACCTTCTCCTCATATTTGGGGTTCAATCTGTAAGGTCTTTTCTTGACTAGATTTGCATTTGGTTTCAAGGGGATCTTCATCTCTCCCATGGGCCCTTTAATGCCCTTCATATCAATGAACTTGGTTGGAAATAAGTCTTGATATTCATGCAGTAACTCTATGATTTTTTCAATAGTGGTAACATCCAAATAATCTCCAACATTGGCGAGCTTCGATGTGTGCCCTATTTCAATATTGACTTTCTTGATTTTAATTGGTTGTCCAATGAAAGGTAGCTCAACTCCTGGTCCTTCTATGTCTTGCTATCCTTCTGTTTCAGTGATGTTCACCTTCCAAGGATCATCGTCTTCATCGGCATTGATATTGTAACAACCTTGCAATTTCTGAATAGGTGTAGTCCATTCATCCTCTTCTTGCTCCAAAGGAAGGCTAGGTGCCTCCTCAAATACTTTCTTTCTAACAACTTGTAAAGCTTGATCTATCATAGGGTACTGAATTTCAAATGAAAATGTGGCTACAAATTTCTGAGTCATACCGTACCAATCTGAAGTGGTGAGGTGCAGTTCATCTTGAAGATACCATTTGATAGGTATCGTATCCAGTGTGTTAATAAATTTGTGCGTCCACTGCTCCTGAGGGATTTTTATCTAGGCCTCCTCACAAATTCACACATGGTCCTCTGGACAACTTTGACCTGTGTATCTAACTTCATAGCCTTCTACTTGTTCTGAGAAACGCCCTGTCATCAAAGTGTGACATTGCATCTAGTCCACAATGTTCTGCTTGTGTTCTCCCCACCATCTTGTTGGTGTTTCTTTCAAAGCCCCATCCAATGCCAACAATCTATGTTGTACTGGTACAACTTCTTCAAATTCCAGTAAGAAGGTGTCTAAGT
This sequence comes from Picea glauca, assembly GCA_000966675.3. NCBI lineage: Eukaryota > Viridiplantae > Streptophyta > Pinopsida > Pinales > Pinaceae > Picea > Picea glauca. Next base: position 838,505 of record JZKD02S0380589.1, read on the forward strand.
GATTCAAACCATCAAAATTGAGTAAATTACTTACCATTGTGCCGATCCAACAAATTTCTCTGGTCAGTATAGAACATCGTCGTGTATATACTTCATACAATTTATTCTACCATTTTTCCAGTGCTTCCTCTGAATTTGATGAGCATGTGTTGTCACTTTGCCAGCTTAAATTTTTCGTATGCGGTAGGATTAATGTAATCATGTCGTCTTGCTATCAATTTGTATATGTTCTCTAGATCATATGTGCAATCCTCTTCTCTGATGGGTTTTGTATATCTGCGACCTTCATCAGGGTCCAAAGGTGAAATGAACCTAAGGCCATCACCTTCAAATGTCATTCTTATTTTCTTCAAGTCTACCACAGTAGAATTATTGAAAGCACAATCAATTCCTAATAGCACCGGGCAAGGACAGTTTTCATCAACTATCTATATTACTTCGAAGTCAACAAATGTTCTAACCCCATCAATGTCCATAGGGACATGTTACATCCTTCCAAAGGGGCTCACAGCTTGTTGATTAGCCATCCTAATCCCGATGGGAGAATAGATCAGCTTAGGTTTTCCCATCAGTGCCCAGGTCTACTTCGTCATGACATTGACCTCTAACCCTAAGTTGAGGACCACATAGTCTATATCATACTCTCCAATTTGAGCATTTAGGTGTAGTTCCTTATTTGTTCTTCTATTTTTAGAGACTTGGTGTACTTCTCTACTCAACAAGGGATCTACCTTTCCTAACTCGTACTGTCTGATTAAATTTTGTAGCTCTTGTACAAAGATTTCATCCTAAATCAACTTAATGAAATTATGTAAGAATTACATGAGATTACCTACCTATTTTCCTTTTCCTGGTGGGGTAGACTAGCCAAATTCCATAGGCATTCCATACTCTCTTACTTCTGGGCAAGTCTTGGATGAAGAGCCCCAATATTTCCCAAATTCTTTTTTGGCTTCTTCAAATGTTCGTTTCTCTTTCTTGGGATCAAACCCTGGTGTCCATTCTATAGCTTTCCTAAACCTTGACTCTTCTGGAGTCTTTCCCAGTGTCATTCTGTCTTCTCCTGTAGAAGTGCCTCCTCTAGTGATTACAATGAATCTGGGATCTAATCTATGAATTTCTACTATGATTAGTTGTACCTGTTGGTTTCCTCCTCATTTTTCCTGAAGTTTGGATAACACCGCAGGACAATCTTCTATGACATGGTCGAATGAATTGTAGTAGCTGCAAGTGGTAGAAGGGTTCTAACAGTCCCTTGCCAAATGTCCTGGTTGTGTGCAGTTATAACAAATGATTTGGCATCTACCTCAACCCATACCTCCTCCTCGTCCTCTTCCTTTGAATCCACCGTGAGGGTTAAAGTTTCCTCTTCCAGGAGAGTTATATTGCGTAGTGTTCCCATCTTGTTGTACTTCACCTTGAATTTTGTATATATCCCTCGATATTTCATGCATAAGGTCGTAGGCTCTACAATTCCTATCATCGTTCCCTACTGACTTACAAAATGTGCAATACAGATTTGTAGGTGTCTGAACGTATTTATGCATGTAGTAGCATTCTCTAAGGTGATGTCTATTTCTACATAACTTGCACCAAGGTAGAGTAATCTACTTTAGTGTATTCAGAGCTCTAGAAGCCAAGTATTCCTAAAATAGGGGACAATGCTTCTTATCGTGACCTTCCGACTTGCATCTGATACACCATATGTCTTCTCTTTTGTCCTTTCCCTTGTCTTTCTTCATATCTTCGACCTGCAAAGACAAGCTGGTTAACTGACTTAAGATTTGACTCATACCTGAGCTAGATTCTCCCATAGGGGCTGATTCAAGTTTCATGTTGTTGGCCCTTGACCAAGTTTTGAGGATCCTTGGTCATGTTTGACCTAATTTTGGGACTTCGACAGGCTGTCAAAGGTAGAGCGCAAGACGAAGAGGAGATCGCGGGATCTCAGCCCCTTTTTAGGGATTTTTGGGATTTGAGCTTATGTAACGAGTATGAAAATGTCGTCCCATGGGTTTACCCATGTTTAAGCCTGATTTTGTAAATAAGTAGTTGGGCGATGTAGAAAGTAGTTTGATCTATGTGATTGAAGGATTGTAAGTGGGAGTACTATGCTAAGTGCTAGTAATGACTGTAAGTGATTTGTGCATGTTGTGTGAGACTTGCAAGGTTAAGTGCAAGTAACTATAAGAGATTGTGTGAAGGCTTAGTGTTATACCCTAGCTTGGGAAAGGATGATTTTGCGGAGTGCATGTATATCTCCTATCTTCAGTGGAGTAGGATTTTGATGCTATGTGCCTGTGAGAAGCTTGACTAAAGATAATAAAGAAGAGAAGAGTTGGTGGATGTATCCCTAGGGTGGGGGTGAACCACGTGCATGTTGTGTTGCTATCCTTTGTGCGATGTATTGATGTGTTTATGTGTTTTTCTTAGTGCTTTGATATAGATGAATGATAGATAGATCTATTGTTGTTATGTACTTAATATGGATGAATGCTAGATCTTGTTTATGTGCATGTTCTTAGTGCTTGAATACGATAGATCTAGTTGAACATTGCAATGCTCTGTAATTAGGGTTTAACTGCATTGTAACTAAGACTGGATATTGATGAATATTAACTATTAAGTGCTCTATTAAGCATTAAAATCACATATCTGTGTCCCAGCTAAGGTTGCAGACACTAGAGTCCTGCAACCAACCCTATCTCTACCTCGGTTGAGACTTCATATGCTTCGTAGGTGTTGTCAAAAGGGCCGATAGTTAGGACTTTGTTGGTGTGTTGTTGTAGCATTGAACCCTGGGTCTACCCCTGTGCCAACAAATGGCTCCATTGCTGGGACCTGAAACTGTGATTGCTGGGAACTGAGGAGAAAGGAGCTTTGTGCGAAGATCTGAACTAAAAAAGAGAAAATCTCTGTGCATAGAACCGTTTCCCTAGTGCGCAGTATTCTACTTAATCTATGAAGCTCTATGCTAAGAAAAGGAGTCCAATCTGAAGAAAAGAGGATCCTAGAAATAATTTTTTGCAGGTTAGATACTATGATCCTAGTGCACAGTACAAGAAAGGTTGGGGATCATTTACAAGAAAGAGAGGATTAACCCTTTGTTACAGTTGCAGAAGACTGGGACATATGGCTAAGGAATTTCCTGGTAGAAGACCTAGTTGCCTTTGTTGTAAATATATGGACCATGAAGTTTTGGATTTACCTAGAATGATTGCTAAGGTTGAAAGAATGAATATGAGCCAAGAAAAACCTGAGGCAGATCCAGAAACTAAGATTATGGTAGAAACCAAAAAATAATTGGAGACTATGTTGCTACAAATGAAAGAAACCCTGAATGACCACCGACATATCGACTTATCAGAGATATTCAAAGAAAAAGAGTGCATAAAATAAATAATAGGAGACTTCAACATTGACTGTGTTCTGGATGAAGAAACACAAGTGAATATTATGATAGAAAGAACTTGGGAAACTTTAGGAAAGCCTGCTATGATTCCTTCATTGAGAGGAATTTGATTATTTAGAGGAAATCTGATAAACCTATGTGGAAAGATCACCTATATATCTATGAGTTCCCATGGAACTTCAATAGAGGAAGAACTTGAAGTTGTTAAATTTATTGAGAACAACGCCCCATTTTCTATATTACTCAGAAAACCTAGGATTGAAAGGGGTCAGGCTAGAAGGAAAGAGGAAGAAATATTAGAGCAGAAGAAGCAAGAGTTGAAAGACTTCATGACTAGGAAGATAACACACTTGATTAAAGAATAGGAGAAAAGATCGAAGTTGTTTAACACCAGAGACTTGGATGTCGACGTTGCAAGAATACAAGGAGACTCACAGAAGACTAAAGCACCTACCCCAAATAAAGAAGAAGTATTTCCCCTAAATCCTAGGAAAGAATGTCAACAGTGCGAAGTTACTATGCCAAAAGAAGATAAGAATCAGAATGGAAAGAGGAATACCAAGATGAAGCTCACTGGGAGAATGGCTAGAAATCTCAGTAAGAAGAGAGATAAGATTGAAAAGTTACAAAAGGTCCCAGAGGGAACTTCACAGAGGGAAAATTTGAAAAACTGGAACTTCATCAGGATATCGAAATAGCGTCACATGGCACTTCGCCATGACGAAGAAATATAGTCGTTGGGAACAATATAAATATTAAATCGACACCTCGAATGGGTAGAAAGGAATTTATGGTTAGACATCTCGCCATCAGACCGTTGGGACCATGTCGTAACAGATAGAACTGAAGTAATGAAGGATTATCGCCTGTTGGAGAGATATGTTGCCTAAGTTATCTATTTATTCTGTCTAGCATTGCACTGAGAACACTTTTTCCAACCGTGATTATCTGAGCTCGTAGATTAGTTGATTTCACACAGTGATCATTGCGCTATCACCATCCATCCTGTAGCTTCCATCTAGAATGGCGCAGTGCGCCTAGCATGCCAATTGATTGCAGGAAAATTAGTAAGGAAGAACCGACCCATGTAGGTCACAGGATTTGTTGTTGACCTCACAAGGAATTGCGTGGAAGGCCTATAGATGAACTGGGTGAAGTACCTAGTTAATTAGCTCAAATTAGACTTCCACAAAGCACAAGATCAGGGCTACGAGTTCCACTTTAGTTGGCTCCTGATCCTCATTGCGTTTGTTGCTTGGGAGATGCCAGAAGGTGCAACCTTCCCAGATATTGAGTCATTTGAGCCACTTGCTGTGAAGTTCACCATGCTCTAGTACTCGAGCGATATGGGAAAACAATGGCAGTCGAACACATTTTTCCACACCTATTATTTCCAATTGAAGAGAGCCATCAAAGTTGAACCTCGCATGACGTCGAACACCCTATAGAGGTTCCGACCCCTCATGAAGTTCCTTGTAGATCAACACTTCATCTATATTACTGCACAAGCAGATGAACATAAAGAGAAGCTTCACTCATACTATAAGCTCACAGAAGAGGAACTTGAGGAGATCACTAAGGAATGGTCAACGGACCTCCTTATCCCCGTTGACCCTGCAGAGATGTCTGACCCTGAACTTGATAGCCCAGAGGATGCTCACAAAGAATAGAACACACCCAGAACAAACAGAAGGAAGAAGACTGAAGAGGTCCAAGACTTAAGAAGCACATCATAAAAGACCATCTCAGTATCACCTAGCTAAGGGGGTGATGCCGAAGCTGAAGAGATAAAAGGAAAATAAGATGAGAAAAAGAAAGGCAAAGTAACACCACATAGATATGAGGCTGATCCTTTGAAAGGTTTCTCCCCTGAAACCCTCTTCTCGGAAGAAATCCAGAGCCACTTTTACCAAGATGCAGACTATGCTCACTGTCGATGATTTTGACTTCATCATCGCAGTTGTAAATGTTGCCTCACAAGAAATTCAGGAGAAACAAGAAGCCAAGCAGGAGGAGATGTACAACAGAATTGAGTTCAAACTTTGAGGGGTACAACAGGCCCTTCAGTCAAGTTGCACAGTTTCCACTACGCCCTTGCCATCGGGAGAACCAGAGTTGGGAGATGAACCAACCCAACTCCACCGACTAGCTGATGCGACCAAAGTTCACCTTAGTCGTGCACAAGAAGAAACAAAACAAGCCACCCAGGCCTTGAAGCAAGTGCAAGGAGTACTCGTAGAACTATGTCTAGTTGCAGAGCAGGAGAAGGTTTCTCTCCTGACAAAGTTTTCAGAAGAGAAAGCATAGATTCAACAAGAAAATGAATAGTCGTTCACAGAGAAACTCGGGGTGAAAGAAGCAGTCAACAAAGAAATCTGCTTTGTGACAGGATTAGAGCCAAAGGTAGAAGACTGAGTCACACATCAAGTAGAGAAGGTCACGGAAGATATCTAATAGCTACAACAAAGAATAACCGACTTAGAGCTCCACACGGTGCCCGACACTCCGCAGGATGTGAGGGATCAAAGAGAAGAAACTGCCCGAAGCACAGTTGAGAGAATAAGGCCCTTGCCATGGAATGTAAGCAAATGAGTGATTGCAGTGCCCAGACTTATGAGTGACTCACTAAGAATCTAGAATTGAAGGCACTGGAGTCACAGTTTCAGGAGGTGAAGCAGCAAGCAGAGACAATACAGACGTAGTTGAAGCCCCTGTAAACTGTTGAAAGAATGAAGCGATCCTAGGATCAGTGCACTGCCTAACAATAGGTCCACACCATTTAGAGTAGAGTCATGGAAGTGACTCAGAAGCTCCAACCCATGCAAGTTGAGGCTTTCCTATTATTCGTATAGATCGAAGGCTGAGGAGAAGAACTGGAGCAAGTCATCACTGCAGCTAAATAGCGCCTAGAGGGACCTGTCAATGAAGCAGTCATCCAAGAGTTCATTGAATAGGAGTTCATAGCACAACAACAAGTCGAATCATCTTGAGCCAAGCTCGAGGATTTTGAAGCAGAGCTACCCAGATCAGAGTGACTCGGGGACGAGTCACAAGTGAGTGTTGGGGGCCTGTTGGCCCTTGAGCAAGTTTTGAGTATCCTTGGTCATGTTTGACATAATTTTGGGACTTCGACAACCTATTGAAGGCGAAGCACAAGAAGAAGCAGAGATCGTGGGATATCTACCCCTTTTTAGGGATTTTTGGGTTTTGGGCTTATGTAATAGGTATGGGAATGTCATCCCATGGGTTTACCCATGTTTATGCTCGATTTTGTAATGTATAAATAAGTATCTAGGTGATGTAGAAAGTAGTTTGATCTATGTGATCGAAGAATTGTAAGTGGGAGTACTATGCTAAGTTCTAGTAATGATTGTAAGTGCTTTGTGCATGATGTGTGAGACTTGCAAGGTTAAGTGCAAGTAACTGTAAGAGACTGTGTGAAGGCTTAGTGTTGTACACTAACTCAGGGAAAGAGGATTTGGTGGAGTGCGCACAGATCTCCTGTCTTCTGTGGAGTAGGATTTTGATGCTATGTGCCTATGAGAAGCTTGACCAAAGATAATAAAGAAGAGAAGAGTTGGTGGACGTAGCCCCTGGGTGGGGGTGAACCATGTACATGCTGTGTTTCTATGATTTGTGCAATGTATTGATGTGTTTATGTGTTTTTCTTAGTGATTTGATATATATGAATGATAGATAGATCTATTGATGTGTTGGCACTAGGCCGAAGAGGAAAGAAGAACGATCGTGGGAAAGAAAGCATGCAGAAAATTGAAGTAACAACTGACAGAAGAGCAGCACACATGCATGAAAGAAAGCGTGCACAAAGGAAAGCGACAGCTAGAGGAGGAGCAACAAGCATATGGGAGAAAGAGATAACATAGGAAGGGTTAGGGTTTTGGTAATATTCTGTAATAGGCTGAAGATCCCAAAATGTATAAATATAGATATGAAAGTATCATATAGAGAGTTAGTTAGTAGCTGTTAATGATTCTCTGTAATATTTCAAGAAGTACGAACCAATTTTGTAAGCGGTTGAGCAAAGGAGACCCGAGGAGAGGTAGATCTGAGGATTACACTACAGGCCATGGAGCCTGGTGCGATCTAGTTCGCCTCACATAGATCTTACCTAGTTTTGTGGAGAATTCTAAGCATGAGGCGTCGAAAATGAAGAACTATCATAATACAAGAGCCAAGAGACAAATATTTGTGGACGAGGCTTAGGAGGGGGTGAACCACAGTAATTATCATGTAATGTGTTAAATCTATGCATTATTCTTCTTCTTTCAACAATTGATGGTTAAACTTGATGAATGAGTTAATACATTGTTATGAATCTACTTATACTTAAGCTTAATTAAACTATGGGATATTCATATGCGAATACAAGGAATAAGTACTCTCCCTTACATCTCACGGTATCTGACCTTATCCAAGAAACCCCTATCCCCTACTATGTCCTAGGTTGTAAACACTTGAGTCTTACAACCACCCATTTAAAGCTATCTCGGGTGAGACTATATAGTGCTTTCTGGGTGATGTGTTCCATTCTGGTTTACCAGGAGGGCCGATAGTTTTAGAGGCTTTGTTGGAACCCCAAATGACATGAACCTTGGGTCAATAACTCAGATAACCCGACAAGGGAATAAAGAACCAACAAATTGTTCCGTTGCTAGGGTTATCTCATGGTTCCGTTGCTCTTTTCCTATTCTCCTTCCATTAGTAGACTAACTACAACCCCAAATGACATGAACCTTGGTTCAATAACTCAGATAACCCGAGAAGGGAATAAAGAACCAACAAATTGTTCCATTGCTAGGGTTATCTCATGGTTCCGTTGCTCTTTTCCTGTTCTCCTTCCATTAGTAGACTAACTACTACTGTGCTCATGTGTTGTATGGGCTCGTCATGAATATTTTCAAGGACACTTCCTCCATCATGTGATTAATGCACCCTAACTGTAGGTTCAATGCATTTGTGATAGTTTCATGATTTCCATTATGCCTGATCTGTCATCTCCAGTTGGAACATTTAATGCAGCATCCCATCCGTCCTTGCCTTTCTTTAACTCTGCTTCTTGTTGTCTTGTCAGCCTAATTTTTCCGGTCTTTCCTGCATGTTTCCTTTTTCAATATGGTCATTATCTTTTCCCTTGATGGCTTCGTGTTTCATATGCAGCTTGTCCATCATGATTTTTTTTTTCATGTTGTTTCTCTCTCTCTCTCTCTCTCTCTCTCTCTCTCTCTCTATATATATATATATATTTTACTGCGTGGTGGGTGGTCGATTGTCCTTGTACAACTTCATTCGGCTCCCATTGACCATTCCTCTGAGGTCTGTGCCCTCTAGATCTCTTAACTATATAGCTCCTCCATCCGTGATAGTTTTTACCTCGTATGGTCCTAGCCAATGCATTCTCAACTTTCCTGGGTGTTGTAACGCTTTACTATCATAGAGTAATACTAGATCGCCTTCCTTGAACATCTTCCTCTTGATGTGGCGGTCATGCCAAGATTTGTCTCTTGCATTATGTACTTGTTGATGGAATCCTTCCAAGATTCGGTCTTCCTCCATTGACAGTAACTAATTCAGTCTTTGCTGTACTGTGCCTCGTTCTATCATTTGTGTAATGGCTGCTACATGTAGGCTGGGTATTAAAAATTCTAAAGGCACTACTGCTTCTTGACCATAGACTAGTTTGAATGGTGTGTGACTAGTTAGATTTTTACATGTGATTCAATACGCCCATAGTATTGCTAGTACATTGAGATCCAAATCGTCCTTGTTGACGTTGCATATCTTTGTCAAGGAATTTTCTAGAATTTTGTTGAAGGCTTCTACTGTGCCATTTTCCTGTGGATGATATGGTGTGCTTCTCTGGTGATGGACTTCAAACTCTTCCATCATCGCTCAGATGGTGTTGTTTATGAAGTGTGTTCCTTGGTCGCTCAGCAAAATTCTTGGGCACCCAAATCTACTAATTACCTGTTCAAACAAAAAGTGTGCAGTTGTCTCTGCACTGCAATCTTTTACTGGCATAGCTTCCCCATATCTTGTTAAGTATTCCATCACGGTGATAATATATCTCACCCCTGTTATTTTGGCTAGTGGGTTAATAGGTCCCACGAAGTCTATCGCCCATTTGTTGAATGCCTGAAGTGTCACTTGTGGTCGTAGTGGCATCTCTCCCTTCTATTGGGTTTGACTACCCTTTGACAGATGTCACATTGCTGGCAGTATTATTTCGAGTCTCTATGGATCATTGGCCACCATAATCCTGCGTGTAGTACCTTCTGTGCGATAGCATTTCCTACATAATGCCCTCCTGTTATTCCATCGTGGGCTTCTGCTAAAATTCTTAGTCGTTCATGGGCTAGTATGTATCTTTGTAAGATGCTATCTGCACCAATCTTGTATAGATTTCCTGTGATCAATTGATAGTCAGCTACATGGACTATCAGGTTCTTCTTCTGTGCAGTGGTATATTCTTGCGGCATGGTACCTGTGCTTAAGTACTGGATGATCTCTGTGAAGTAATCGTCAACAATCTGTACTGAGAATCACTATATATGGAAATTTGTCTTCTAAATTTGTTGGTTCCTCTCTGTTTGTGACCCTCGATAGGTGGTTAGGCCCTACATTCAGTTTTCTTGGTTTAACCATTACCTCAAAGTCAAATTCTTGAAATAGTAATAACCATCGACATATTCTCCCCCTCAACACTGGCTTGTTGACTAGGTATTTCAGGGCTGAGTGATCTGTAAACATCTTAAAGTGTTTTCCCAATAGGTAATGTCTATACTTTTGTAGTGCATAAACCATATCTAGGCCTTCTCTTTCTATCGTGTTATAATTCTGTTCTAAATCTGACAATTTTCTGCTTGCAAACGCTATCAGGTAATCCAAGTCTCTTGCTCTTGGTTGCACTAAGATAGCTCTAAGTATGATCGTCGATACATCTACATGTACATGGAATGTCTTCTCCCAATCTGGGAATACCAATATTGGTGTGGTGACCATATTTTCCTTTAGGGTATCCAGACCGTGTTGGCATTCATCGCTCCATTAATACTTTGTATCCTTCCTTAACATTTTTTCCAATGGCACTGTAATCTATGCGTAGACTTTGATGAATTTTCGGTAATATCCAGTATGTCTTAACGTTTCTCTAAGTTGGCAAACTATTTTTTGCGCTGGTAGATTAACAATGACTGCAAATTTGGCCGAATCCACTAGCAAACCCTGTTTGTATACTATGTGTCCTAATAGTATCCCAAATGGTGTTCCAAATATGCATTTCTTGATGTTCAGTGATATCTGGCACTGTATTCATCATTCTAGTGTCAGTCGTAACACTTCCACATGGTTTTTTAATAGGCTATAGACTATCCAATCCTCTAGGTATACTTCGAGGAATTGATGGATGAACTCCTTAAATTCTGCAATGACCACTCTAGAAAATATCGCGGGTGCATTCTTCAGTCCGAACAGCATGACTATATACTAATAAGATCCCGATTCTATTGCAAACGTGGTCTTGTGTCTATCCTCTTGTGCTATCTTAATATGATGATATCCTGAGAATCCATTAGTAAATGAGTAGGCTTCGTGGCCTCCTATGTTCTTGAGTACTTCGTCCGTGAACGACATGGGTAATGGGTCATGTAGGCATGCATCATTCAACTTCCGCAATTTGACGCATATTCTGATCCCTCTTCCCCGTTTCTTGTCCTATACTACCATTGGACTTATCCATTCTGTTTGTTTGACTGGTTCGATGATGTCGGCCTCGAGCATCCTATTGATCTCGTCTTTAAATTTCTATTTATATATCAGATTCAATCTATATGGTCTTTGTTTAATGGGTCTCACATTAGGTCTGAGTGGTATCTTCATTTCTCCTAATTCTCCGACTATGCCTTTCATCTCTATAAAGGTTGTGGGAAAAAGGTCATTGTATTCATGCAACAATTATGTGATACTTTCTAGTGTCTGTTCGTCCCAGTAATCTCCAATACTGACCATATTGGGCTGCTTGGCAGTCCCTATGTTAACCTTCTTTATCTTGATTGGCACAGAGATGACCTTTGACTCTAAGACTGGTCCTTCCACATCTCTCTCACCTTCGACTTCTTTGATCTGAATATCGTGTGGATTGTCTTCATCCGGAGCTTCCTTCTGTACATGGTAGCATGATAGTATATCCTTGACTGTCTTCTTATTTCACTATTGTACTTCTGTGATAGTTTCTACTTCTGGTTCTTCAATGAATATGACGTTTCTGATCCATTTCAGGGCCACGTCCATGTTGGGGTTCTCATGGTCGAATGAGAAAGTAACCGTAAAGTTTTGTTGGAGTGTTTCCCATGTCTTGGTTCCTTTACACATTTCTTGGTCCGTATACCAATTCGTTGGTATGCCCTCTAAAGTATGAATGAAGTGGTGAGACCATTCCTCGGGTGGCATCATTTTCCACAGCGTGTTACACGCCTCTAGGTGTTTTTTTGGTGTGCCTAGTCTGTCATATTTCTCTTGTTTGTTACTTGTCTGTTCCGCGTCGAATCTTATGTGCAGTAATCACTTACATTGGTACCAATATGTGATAGTTTCTTTGTGTGCACCCCACCATCTAGAGGGTGTATCCTTTAATGCTAAATCCAGTGCTAGCAATCTTTGGTTTTATAGTACCTCGTCTTCATATTGTGTCAAGAAAGTTTCCAAATCATTTAGCTCGTGAAAGATGGGTGGTTCTTTGATTTCTGTGCCAATCCACCTTAATGCACAGTCTATTCTGGCACACCTTCTCGTGGATACTTCGTGTAGTCTTTGCTGCCAGTTTTCTAACCCGATGTTTGAGTCTGTTGTGCATGAAGTAATGCTCTACCAACTGAGTACCCCATCTACAGTTGGGTTTATATAATCCGCATCACATGCAGTTGTTCTGTACAACTAATTGATCTCTTCTAAATACAGGAAAGTGGGTTCTACGAACCTCTCGCCTTATGATGGGTAGAGTGGGGCTATGACCCTATATTCCCCTGACTCAAATGTCATTTTTCTAGTTTTTAAGTTAATTATGGCCTGGTTGTCAAACACCCAATCCAGACCAAGTAGCATCGGGTAAGGTGTTGTGCCATCTACTATTTCGATGACTTCAAAGTCTACCTTAGTGTGCACCCCATCTAGGTCTACCGTCACTACTTTCAGTCTACCTATTGGTAGGACTCTATGTTTATTTTCTAGTTTTAATTGAACTGTTGAATATCCCAGTGTAGGTTCTCCCACGCATTGCCATGTAGCTTTTGGTAGTACATTCACTTAGGATCCTAGATCTAGTATAATATCTCCCATATTGAAATCCTCAGTGTTAGCATTTAATCTAAATTCCCTACTTATTCTTCTTCTTGTCTGCAGGTGGTTGACAGTTTTTACTTCTAGCTTATGTTTTGTCTCGCCGCTACATTTTTCTAGGATGTTTTGCAATATTTTGACAGATAATGGATCATTTAACATTTTGATGCATGATTGCAAAAAGTATTTGATTGTACTTACTTGTTCCTCAGGTTGTATTCTGTTGGTATGGTCCAAGGATGGAAGAATTTCATATTCTGGAGCTTCCTTGCTCTGCTATGCAGTCGGTGCAATGTTCTCCTTCTAGAATTCTTGTCGAGCTTATGTAAAAATATCCTTCTCCTTATGCGTGTTGAACTGCTTCTTGGGTTCGGTGTTCTTCGTTACCCATTGGTTCTACATGGGTTCATGTGGAACTGCGTCATTTCGTCTGAAATCCACTGAACGTTCTGGTTATTTTGATTCCTTTTTTCCTGGATTTTTCCAAGTAGTGTCGGATATTCCTCTGTATCGTGGTCTATTGCACGACAATACATACAAGTCACTGGTGGCAGTGGACACTCCCGTGCATAATGTCCTAGTTGTTGGCAATTGTGACATGTGATAGGTCCTCTGTCGCATTTAAAACCTCCTCTGGCTCGTTTTGCTCCTCTATAAGATGCAAGGTCACCTCACGGTGGGTTGTACTGTGGTCCTTGGTTATACTGCACAGAATTGTATTGGGGCTATGTTGGTTTGTACTGCGGCTGTGTGTTATTGTAAGGTTGCGATGCAGTCTTATACTGCTACTGCATCATGTTGTATGGTGTTGGGGCTTGATTGAACTGTGGTGCTGCCTGCCCAGTCATAATTTCCGCCTGTACCCTGTATGCGTCTAATGTTCTTTCTTGCATCATCTCCATAGTTATTCAATATTTGTCGTCATGGCCGACTGACTTGCAAAAGGTGCAATATAAGGTCTTGGGGAATGTTTGGTATTTCTGCATCATCATGCAGTGGTAAGGGTCATGACCCATTTTTTTACATATTTCGCACCATAGTCCTCCCTGTGGTAGTGGTTTTGGCATTCCTATCACCATATACTGTACGAATGTTGGGCATTCATTCTTATGGTGTCCTTCCATCCTATAGGTAGTGCACCAAACTGCTTCTCGTTTTTCCTTGTTCTTATTCTGGTTTAGCTAAAATGTTAAGTTCTTTAGATCTTCCTTCAGTTCTTCGATAGTCGGGTCCATCTGTTGGTACTGATTCTCTTCCAATTACAAGGCTACCTGCAGAGCCTCTGCCTGCGTCTGAAACTTTTGTTGTCGTAATGGATATTTTAAGTGTGGGAGTAGTGAGTTGACAAATAGGTTCCAATGCTGCATATCGATCATAAGGTATTTTAACTTTCCTTTTAATCGCTTGAATCTTTGATCAATATCCCATACCAATTCTTCTTGTTTCTATCTTATTTCAATCATCTCATTCATGTATTGATCCTCTGAGATCGGCTTCTGGAACTCATTGATCAACAATTTCTTAGTGTTTTCCAATGTCCTTATTGTTTCGGGAACACTGTTCGTGTCTAGACTCATGTACCAGTCGAGTGCGCATTCCCTTAGCATGATCGCCAGCTGCATGAGTTTGATGTCCTCATCAGTGATCTGCTTTGCTTCCCAGATCTTTGTGCAAATGAACAGATGCTTCTTAGGGTCTTCTGTTGCTTCTCCTCAAAACTCTAGTAATCTGATAGTAGGATCGTGTCCTGCCATTCCAAATACTGATCTACTCCCTCCTCTGCATGGTGTAGGTACTTGAATAAGGTTTCCTAAATTGGCTCCTCCAGTTGTTTCCCTTTGTGTCGATGTACTTCCTACTGTCAGACTTCCTCCAAACTTTGGTTGTCTAAACGGTGGTGTTCTTCTTAGTGTATTGGTCACACATGGGTTTATGGGTTCCACACTGACATTAATATTGAAGGGATGGTTGTCTTCTCCTTCTGCTCTTGGGCCTATTATTTTCCTCTCATATGCGGTGCACAGTATTTCCTCAATCTACTCCATATCCTGGAGATCCTCTACCTCTTCCTCATCGTTGGCGAAGCCCTCCCTCTTAGCTACAGCTCTCTTCTTGGTATTCACCTTATATTGGTAGGGTTCTCTACTACGCGTCGTTCTTGATGATGCCAAAATCCACTTGAGTTGGTCACCATCCATCAAGATCGGGTCCAAGGGTTCCTCCTCCTTCTTCTTTGTATACTTCCCTCTTTCCATTCCTCCTCTCTCTGTCAGTGCTTTCCCCCTTCCCTCATGTGCACAGGGAAGTCTAGTCGTCTGATTCCATTGTCAGTATACCTTTTTTATATAGCAGTATCTATTGATTAAGGTTGGTTGTCATTGATGTCAACCCTTGAAGAAAGCCCCGTAGCACAAAGGTTTGGGTAATGGACCCAATATTGTTTGATGTAAATATGACTCATTATTGTT
>JZKD02S0380589.1:872741-888190 GCA_000966675.3 Picea glauca
TATACCCTCATCTTCACATAGACTGAGATAGTCTTTTGGAGGTCCAAAAGCTTCCCAATGGGGAGGTGTGATCAGGGGATCAAAATTTTGCTCAATTTTCAAAGTGCTCGAAATGCGGCAAAAACAATGCCATTGTGTCCGTCTCGTCTTCCTGATTCTGGTGGTATATTTACTTTCTCAAACGGAGTTCGTATGGAGAAGATATCACGATCTGTTCACCGAGCCAAATAGGCAAAATTTTTGGATGCTGACTATACCTATCCATACAGTCTGTACAGTGACGTGGCAGGGCCGTACCGTCCATATAGTGACATGTTAGGTGGATGATATGGCACGCTTTCATTAGTTGATGGTTATCGAATCAGGGAATGACACGTGTCATTGGTGGTCAATGATGTGAGGACACGTGGCCCAATCCATTGGTGCCACGTGTCACTCGTTGATTGGTTGATATTCTTATGTAAAACTAATGGAGGCCGCGGGGTTCGACCCCCGAACCTCCCATAGCACAAACCTTTACAAGCCTCCGCTAACCATTATTCCGCTCATTGTTCCTTGTCATATAGGTCAACGCAATTCTATTTAAATTTGAATGTTGTGTTAAATGGAAAGGGGGGCGGGCCGGGGCATAGCCCCGACTCGTGGTTTCATTCCACACCATATAACCGTGTTATAACATGTTTTCGCGCGGATATATATAACATAGTTTGTAACCATATGTTTAAATGTGGCGCGGTTATAACATATGCGCACGGGTTTTGATATAGCCCACGGTTCTTTTATATATATTACATGTGACCCCGAGTTGGAGTGTGAGAGTCGGTTGACACAGTTTTCAAATGGTTAAACCACCTTTTATCTAAGCGCGAGGTCACATGGCCATATGCCCAGGTGCCGAGACGGTTAGGGGCTGGCACGCCCTTAACCGTTCTACGGTTTGCACCATTGGCGCGGTTGCGCCCGGTGCTAGGTTTTCACGCTTTAAAATGCGTGTGAGCTAGGTTCAATCAAGGAAGGGTGCGAATTGTAGAACCAGAGACAACAAGCTTGGAGAAGGAGACTTCCAGGAGGCCTATCTTTCTCATTTTTCGACCGATTGAGGTGCTGAAAGAGCTCAGATAGGGGTTTTGGGACGCTGGGAAGCCATTGGAGCAGTCGGTTTGTCATTTTGAGCATTGTAAGACATGTTTTTGAGCACTTTTTGAGCAATTAATAAAAATGATCCATTGGAAGCTGGACCAGGAGATGTAGCCCATAAGAGGGGTGAACTCCTTTATCAATTGTTGTGTTTTATGTCTGCTGTTCAATATTTATGCTTCTGTCTATGTGTATTTTTCATAAGTAATCCTTAATTTATGTGTTGCAAACTGATCCATTTGCTTTAAACACATGACATTTAACTTGCAATAATTATTCAAGTTTTTCAAGTCTTCTTAATTTTAGATCAACGAGATGCAGGCTCGAGCACATAAAAACTTAGTCGAGCTACAACAAGAAACAAAGAAGTGTGAAGCGCTGGAATCAGTTTGTGCACAGGCCCAATCAAAAACCAAGGAGGAGAAAGAACACAGAAACGAGATGGAACACAGAGTGGAAGAAGTTTTTGGGAAACTTCCAGCTACTGCGCAAGGAAATGAACTCCCAACTGTAGAGAAGATTGACTAGATTGTGCAAGAAATTGATCAGTATCAAAAGGCGACCGAGACTCTTTGCGAAAATATTAGACCAAAAACTCCACCAGCAGTGAAGGAGAAAAGGAAGCAGGAAGTAGTAATGAAGCTGCAGGAATTAGAAAAATAGGTAAGCATGGCAACCAACTTCCTGGATAAAGCAGCACAACTTTGGAGAAGAATGGAAGAGGATCCACAAGTCCAACACTGGGACAAGCAGGAGGAGAGGATCAATGCAATGATCCAAGAACTCAAGCAGCGACATAATACCAAACCAATTCTAGAACAAGTCAAGGGAATGCAAGAGATGAAGAAGATATAGGCAGAACTTATCACTGTGCAAACACAGAAACAAGAGTGTCAGGCTCAAATAGAACCGTTGCAGGAATGGGTAGCAGAAGTACTCATGCAGGTAGAAGAAGCCATAAACTAGATAGCATAGACTCAGCTAGAATGCAGAGGACTGATGAGCGAGGAAGTGGAAGCTCAGACAGTCAACACCATCAAGGAGAAAACCACATAGGCACTTACAAAAGCAACACAGTTGTAGGAACAATTCCAGATGATCACCAAGGAGATCGAGGAAACACAAATAAACTAGGTGGCCCAGGATGAGTCACATGTCAATGTTGGGGGCCTGTTGGCACCAAGCCAAAGAGGAAAGAAGAACGATTGTGGGAAAGAAAGCATCCAGAAAACTGAAGTAACAACTGGCAGAAGAGAAGCACGCACAAATGCAAGAAAGCATGCACAAAGGAAAGCAACAATTGGAGGAGGAGCAGCATGTGTATGGGAGAAATACCTAAAATAGGAAGGGTTAGGGGTTTGGTAATATTCTATAATAGGCTGAAGAGCCCGAAATGTACAAATATAGATACGAAAGTATCATATAGAGAGTTAGTTAGTAGATGTTAACGATTCTCTGTAATATTTCGAGTGGCGGTACGAACCAATTTTGTAAGCGGTTGAGAAAAGGAGACTCGAGGAGAGGTATATCTGAGGATTAGAACACAGGCTGTGGAGCCTGGTGTGATCTAGTTTGCCTCACATAGATCTTACCCAGTTTTGTGGAGAATTGTAAGTGCGAGGCACCGAAAATGAAGAACTATCATAATACAAGAGCCAAGAGCCAAATCTTTGTGGACGTAGCTCAGGAGGGGGTGAACCACGATAATTCTCATGTAATGTGTTAAATGTATGCATGATTCTTCTTTCTTTCAGCAATTGATGGTTAAACTTGATTAATGAGTTAATACATTGTTATGAATCTGCTTATACTTAAGCTTAATTAAACTGTGGGATATTTGTATGCGAATCCAAGGAATAAGTACTCTCCCTTACAACTCACGGTATCTGACCTTATCCGAGAAACCCCTATCCCCTACTCTGTCTTAGGATGTAAACAACTGAGTCTTACAACCACCCATTTAAATCTATCTCGGGTGAGACTGTGCAGCGCTTTTTGGGCGTTGTGTTGCCTTCTAGTTTACCAGGAGGGCTGATAGTTTTAGAGGCTTTGTTGGAACCCCGAATGACATGAAGCCTGGGTCAATAAATCAGATAACCCAAGAAGGGAATAAAGGATGAACATGATGTTATGTGATTAATATGGATGAATCCTAGATCTGGTTTATGTGCATGTTCTTAGTGCTTGAATACAGTAGGTCTGGTTGAATACTGCAATGCTCTGTAATTAGGGTTTAACTGCACTGTAACTAAGATTGGATATTGATGAATATTAACTACTAAGTTCTTTGTTCAGCATTAAAATCACAGATCTGTGTCCCAGCTAAGGTTATAGACACTGGAGTCCTGCAACTAACCCTGCCTCTACCTCGAGTGAGACTTCATCTTCTTCGCAAGTGTTGTTGAAAGGGCCGGTAGTTAGGGTTTTGTTGGTGCGATGTTGTAGCGTTGAACCCTGGGTCTGCCCTTGTGACAACACATGGCAATATCCAATGCTTCAGCCTATGAAGAAATCTTTTGTTGCATCAGAGGGACTCTGATGTGTGGTAATAGGGAAACAATGAATCATTCCTTGTTCTACTCATATGGAATCTGAAAATTCAACCGACATGTTAAGGTATTAAACCTCTGATCGAATTGCCAAACAGGTTCAACTACTTTCTTCTTGATCTCTTTCAACTCTGTAATGCATTGTGACTCTGACTAGGGTTTCTTGAACTCTGCAACCAACACATTCTTGATCTCGTTCTGCCGTTTAGGCTGTGCAAGTCCTTGGACAAGCTTCTTGTACCAGCTTAGTGCATGATCTCTTAGGTTAGTACTGAACTGATCTCTTTTAACAACTTTGTCAGTGAAACTCTTAATATTCCATACGACTTCACATAAAAACCATTTTTGATCAAGATCATTAGATCCATCTCCCCTAAATATAGGGATCCTCATCTCATCTGCCATAGAGCTTCCTAGGTTTCCTGACCAATTATGTGTTGAAATGATAGTAATAGTGCTTTGAGGACTTTGGTGACTCTGACTATTTTGATTGCTTAATACGGCTGAAACAACAAGGGGAATAATACTACTTACTTCAACAGTCTACGTAGCTCCTGAAGTTTCTGAATATTCTTGGCAAGGTGCTTCAGTCCTCTCTTCCTCTTCCCTAGTAGATTATGAGTTCTCCTCGTTCAATAGTTCTTCTTCCTCTCCACTATACAACCCTTCATCTTGTAGTGGATCATAGCTTTGTTCAAACAAGTTCACCAACGGGACCTCTCTAAAGATCCTACCACTGTGCGTATGTCCAACCTCTGCGTCATTTTCGTTGTCTAAATTTTTGAACATTAGTCTCTCAATTGGGATAACTATCGTATCTTCAAGATGTTCTTCTCATGAAATAACATCTTGATATTCAACTTCAAGAAGTGTAAGAATTTTCCTCTCGGTCCCTTGAAGAAATATGTCTTTGCCTAGCTATATGACTCTACTTTGTCAATGGCGAACTCTATGATGTACCCTCCAATAGTACTATCAAACCAGTGATCTACCGTTCTTGATACATCATTATCCACTCTCTTGACCTTATTGACCAATGCCGACATCCAAACCATAGGTGGTCTAGATCTGATCTCGAACTGGGTATCTGCCAATCTAGCTAACCACTCATATATCTCTTGATGAATTCCTCCAAAGAAAATATCGTGTATGTCAGTGAAGATATACCTTCCCAACCAGCCCTCTGTACTCGTCTTAGGGTTCTCGTTCTGGGCTTCTACGAAGTCCTTTTCTTGATCTTCTATCCACATCTGAATCTCTATATTCGATGGAAACCACCTTGACATTCCCTCAAGAAGATTCATGTCCCGGCAACGAAACCATTTGTTGGCATGGGGGTAGACCCAAGGTTCATCTCTAATAGTGCATCAACAAACCCTAACTACTAGCCCTTTTGGAAACACCTGCGAAGTAGATGAATTCTCACCCAAAGTAGCAATAGGGGGTTGCAAGACACTTGTCTACAACCAGAGGAAATGTAAGTGGATCCTTAAGAACAACAAAATGCATTCTAGTTATTCAGATCAAACATTAACCTTATTCACACAGTCATATATCAAATATAACATCCTAGTGTGTAAACAAACCAACATAAGCAAAGGACATAGCATCAATCACACACTTCTCAAGATATACATGGTTCACCCTCTCCCTAGGGCTACGTCCACAAAACTATGTTTATTGATATTATATGAAACATACAGTTCTTCTCTGCACTTCAGATTGCAGATATTTCTTCCTTCTCCTCTCTGTCTCTCCCCTTCCTACGCACCTAGCTAAAGGGATGATCTTCACACCCAACTGAAATCTTACAATACCAGAAGCCTCTCACACTCGACACTTCTCTCTCACACAATGATCTCTCTATAACACACAATAGTAACAACAACTTTGTACTAACTTAGCACCAACCCAACCCAAGTCCTCTTGACCTTTATTTATACATTAAAATCACTCACCGACATCCTTAGATTGAGACCTAAGTGTCAAAACCCTAGATACCAAAACCCTAGGTGTCTAAAACCCTAGATCAACTTGACCCACATTTTCAGGGCTTTGCCAACCTGTCTTTTCTTCCTTCTCGCGAGATGCTCCAAAGCATATATCGGTGGATTTTTCCCTCTTGCTGAGTTGTCCACGATCCCTCTTCCTTGCTGATATGTCATCCTCAGTCTCCTCAATCAACGAATTGCTTTCTCACACTTTGCTCCATCTTTTCTGCTCTTTTGGTCACTTCAACCCAATCTCAGTCAATTGATCTTCTGCGCAGTTCGTGTTTCACCTTTTCTTCCTTAATCGTCGCTTACTTCCACATCCAACGGACAACAACCATTTACTCCACAATTGCATGCTAGACTCAGGGGCCTGTCGTAATTTAATGCCTAAAATTATCATGGAAAAATTAGTCCTCAAAATCACTAGACCTTATCAACACTTGTACTCGTTTGATTCTAGAAAGGTTAAGTGTGTAGGTATGATTAAATATTTGATAGTAAATCTTTCTCAGTTCTTATGAAAAGTATCCTTATGGATGTGGTTGTTTCTGGCATTCCTACCAAGTATGACATGCTTCTATCTAGGTCTTAGGGCTCCAATTTAGAAGGATTGGTTCAGTTGGACATGACTTATGCTACAATCCCAATTTTTGGTGGGAAATTCATGCGACTGTACAAAGAAACTAGACCGGCATATACTGTAAGTGACCCTCAAAACCCCAATAATTACCCAGTCTATGTTGTTGATCAGGACTTAGGAAATTGTATATTATCTATAGATGACGATTTTGAAGAATGTAAAGAAGAAGAAAATAAGAAAATAGAAATAACAAAGAAAAATATAAATGTTAGAGAAGGAATGTGGAAAATGTTCTTCGATGGTGCCTCGTCTTGTGAAGGAGCAGGAGCTAGGGTTTTATTCATGGCACTAGGTGATGAGTATGTTATTCCCTTCTCTTATAGATTACAATGGGAGGTTGATTATACGAGTAATGTCTGTGAATATGAAGCTCTAGTTTTAGGATTAGAAGATGCAAGGAAGTTAAAAATCAAACATCTAATAGTTTATGGTGATGCAGAGCTTATTGTAAAACAAGTAAAACAACAATATCAAGCTAAGCATCTAAGGGTTAGATCATATAGGAATTGAATCTGGGATATTATATATAATTTCTTCTCATCCTTTAATATTCACTCTATTCCCAGGATGGAGAACCAACAAGCTGATTCCTTGGCCAAGGCTGTTGCAACCTTCATACCGCCTACTGTCTTGAAACTGAAATATCACATCGAGATGAGACATAGACCTTCGATCCTGAAAAATTTTCATCACTGGAAAGTGTTCGAAGACGATGAACAAATCAAACAATTTATGGACATGGTTGATGAGTTTTATGAAACTCACATAGATAAGGAAAACTAGAATGATCCTGTTTGGATTATGCAGGAAGGGGAGAACCCAAAAAAAATCCAAGGCGAGATTTCAAACCACCACATGCTCTTGCTTAAGAAAAATCAAATTCCCAAAGTCCTGATCCCTTTAGAAAGGTTGTTTGACCAAGATGACATACCTTTAAAGTATACCTTACGACCTCAACCCAAAGAAGTTGAATACTGTAATGTAGGTACTAATAAAGATCCCAAAATGGTCAAAATATCAAAATACCTTCTAGCCCAAATGAAGAGTAAGTATGTTGAGTTACTTAGGCAGTATAAAGATGTCTATGCATGGTCCTATGATGATATAAAAAGTTATGATACCTATGTTATTAAACACAAGATTCCTTTAAAGCATGGTATCAAGCCTTTCAGGAAGAAACTCAGACAGATAAACCCTATTCTCCTGCCAATGATTCAAAAGGAAGTTAAGAATCTTCTCGATGAAAAAATCATCATTCCACTTAGATACTCTGAATGGGTAGCCAATCTGGTCCCCTTTAGAAAGAAAAATGATGAAATAAGACTTTGTGTTGATTTCAAAAACTTAAACTGGTCATCTCTTAAAGATAACTACCCACTCCTAGAGATGGGCCATGTTCCAGAGAAGGTAGTAGCAACTAACAAGATTTCCATGACTGATGGTTTTTTCAGATATAATTAGATCATTGTTCATGAAGATGACAGAGAAAATGTTGCATTTACCACTCCATTGGGAACCTTTATGTACGATAAAATGCCATTTGGTTTGATGAATGCAGGAGCTACTTTCTAGAGAGTGATGGATATCGCGTTCATCGGTGAGAGAGACAAATTTGTTGTTATTTATATTGATGATTTGACAATTTTTTCCAACTCTGATGTAGAACATTTGTTGCACCTCAGACAGACCTTCAAAAAATGCAGAAAGTTTGGTTTGTCTCTTAATCCTAAGAAATCACATTTTTCTATGCAAGAAGGTAAGCTTTTGGGCCATATAGTGTCAAAAGAAGGAATCAAGGTTGCTGCTAAGCAAGTTCAGACTATTGACATGATTAATATCCCTAGGAATAGAAAATAAATTCAATCTTTTTTAGGAAAGATCAACTTTTTGAGAATATTTATTCCCAACTTTGTTGAAATAATCAAAATGATTATAGATATGTTGAAGAGGGGCAGTGAAGTGAAGTGGACTGCAGAAGCTAAACCATATTTTGAGCGTGTCAAGAAAACTATAGGGGAAGCACCAGTTCTAGCATGTTCGGACTATACAAAGGAATTCTTAATCTTATCATTTGCTTCTGAACTTACTATTGTAGCGGTACTCCTGCAAAAGAACGAAGAAGGGTTCGAACAACCAATAGCCTTCTTCAGCAAAAGCCTCGGGGATGAAGAACCAAGATACGATATACTTGATAAACAAGCTTACACAATGGTGAAGGCTCTCAAGGCTTTCAAAACATATGTTTTTCATTCGAAAATAATCGCTTACGTGCCAACAAATGTTATCAAAGACATCTTGGTGCAACCATACAGTGATGGAAGAAGAGGTCGATGGTTGGCTAAAATTCAAGAATTTGATATAGAAGTGAAACCAACAAAGCTAGTCAAAGGTCAAGGTCTGGCGAGGTTGTTAGCCGAATCAAATTTCATAGCACTCAGAATAAATAACCTCGAATCACATGATTCTCTCCTAGATATAGAGGAAATTGATGATCAAGCACCTATGATCTAGATTGAATATAAGTTTTCTTCCTCTACCTGGTACCATGATATTGTTGCATACCTCCTTACTCTTTAATGCCCAAGTAACATGACTCCTTCAAAATAAAGGACTTTGAAACTACACACGATTAAATATTGCATTGTTGATGGCAAGTTGTACTGGAAATATCCTCTAGGTTTCTTGTTATGTTGCCTGACAGAAGTTGAAACATAGGGAATCATTGATGAAGTCCATGAAGGAATATGTGGGGGGCATCATGCTTGGAGAGAAAAAGCTTAAAAGATATTAAGGGTTGGATATTATTTCTCAAAGTTATTTACTGATGTGAATGCAAGGGTCAGAGCCTACAATTCGTGCCAACTGTTCGTTGGTAAGCAAAATCTCCCTGCCCTACCTCTAATCCTAGTAAAAGATGAAGCTCCTTTTGAACAATGGGGCCTAGACTTCATTGGATAAATCCATCTACAATCAAGTTCTTAACATAGATGGATTCTAACCGCTACCGATTACTTCACGAAATGGGTCGAAGCCATTCCAACTCGGAATTCTATGGATTCGGTAGTAATAAAATTCTTGGAAGAAAATATCGTATCGAGATTTGGTTGTCCTTGAAAAATAGTCATTGAAAATGCTCAAGATTTTAAGTCTATGGCAATGATCAATTTCTGCCAGAAATACAATATTGTGTTAGGTCATTCTATAGCCTATTACCCTCAGGGAAATGGATTGGCTGAATTGTCTAACAAGAGCCTGATGACTATAATAAAAAACGTGTTGACAAAAAATAAAAAATCTTGGCACATCCACCTAAAGTATGCCCTATGGGAGAACCAAATCAGAACCAAGAAATCGATAGGTATGTCCCCTTTTCAATTGGTTTATGGTACTGACGTTGTCCTTCCTATCAATATTGTGCTTCCTGTGATGAAACTCTAGCATGATGCAAATGAAGAGACAAACAATGTTACAAGAAGGATGAATCGAATCATCGAAGTTCAACAAAATAGAGTGGAAGTAGATGATAAAATTCAAAAGTACCAGGATAATATGAAGTCCCTTTTCGATAAAAAAATATAAATATAGGGAGTTTCATCCTGGCGATCTAGTTTTAAAGTGGGATGTTAGAAAAGAAGATGCAGGGAAACATGGCAAGTTCAATAATCTCTGGTTCGGACCATTCAAGATTGCAGCTATTGAGGGAAAAAACTCTTTCTTATTGGAAAATATCGATGGAGAAATCCTTGACACTCCTATCAACAGGCGTTACTTAAAACAATTCATGCAGTACTCATTTTTCAGATTCCCTTTGTATATATTGGTTTGGATTGAAATTCGTTTTATTTTTCAATTTACATTTTTTATTTTCTTTTGTAAATTATCCAAGTCATTTTATCAGTTGTTTTAAATAAATCATGTTTACTTGACATCATAAAAAAAAATATAAAAACATCTGTATCACATAACATATCTATTCTACGGAATTTTCTGACATTTCACATTTCATTCCTGTGCAGAATATATCTTGTTAAATGAGAGATAAGGATGCATCAGAACCTGATACTCATTTTTCAAAACATTCAATTTCTCTTAAAACAGGTGATGAATTAATGATTTGCTCGATTGAAAGTTCAAAAGGAAAACACGGTATGAGTTCCTACCTTTCTAGTTCAGATAAGATTTTTTCAGGGAATTCTTTGGAACAAATGGGAAAGAAGTTTCACTTGTAATAATACTGTCACCCAACCTAAAATCAGAGAAGTATAAGATTACAATTTAAAGGGTCATAGCTATAAAATTCTAAAACCATCTTTGAATTAAAAGTAAAATAATAATAAAAAGCTAGAAGAAAGTCTGAATTAAATACACAAACTTATGTGGGATTGGTATTTTTGTGTTGGGTCTTTCAAATCCTCATTTGGTTAGTTTTTATTATCCCCAAGTTCTTACCCACTTCATATTTTCTTTATCCTTGCATAATTTTCATAAAAAGAAAGAAGCTCACCTTGACTCTGAGAACTCAAAAGCATACTTTCAAAACAAAGTTAGGTGAAAATCTTTATTCTCCTTGGTTTTCAATTGAAAAAGTATGTCTAGGCTAATCCTAATAATTTTAGCTCTTTTATCAGACTTTAAATTTACTAATTTTCTCAAGGTTAATACCTGAAAAGATTAATATTCCCATAAATTTCTCCCCTATAGGTGAAGGTGTATTGAAAATTGGAAGAGAGTTAGTTTTAGAGTATTCTCAAAATCGTTGACAGACCTTTCGTTCAAAAAATTTAAACAAATATCATCCCTTGTATGACATACAGATTGATTTCCCCCACTTCAAAATATTAAAATACAATACAGACGGTGAAAGGAAATTCATAATTTGATTGCCCCAATATAGTCCAAAAGAGATTATGAAAGGAAATTCATATAATGATTCCCTCATCTCAACAAAGTACAAAAGTATTCATTGAAGTGGTGAAAGGATATTCAATGGGAGAAATGGACAACTTCATCGGTGTATTGAACAGGCTCGCTAGTAGTGAAACAATGTCTATGATATCTGCAAGATTGTCATACATATCCATATAACATAATATGTCTTTTAGTTCTCTTTCCAGTGATATTTACACTTTGAACCCACTAGGGACTCCCTAAAATAAATTGCTACATCTGCTTAACCTTGAAGCAAATGAAGTCAGTCCAAGTTTGATATTTCTGTTAAAGCTATTTTGATTATCTTAAACAATTCTAAAATGAGTTCTAAGAAAAGGAAATTTTAATAGCCTGACTTAAGAGCAGAAGAGAAAGAACAGATTTGGCAAGAAAAAGAAAAATTGCTCACTGAGCAACTCGGGGTGAAAGAAGCAGTCAACAAAGAACTTTGCTTTGTGACAGGCTTAGAGCCAAAGGTAGAAGACCAAGTCGCACATCAAGTAGAGAAGCTCGCGAAATCTATCCAGCAGCTACAACAAA
This sequence comes from Picea glauca, assembly GCA_000966675.3. NCBI lineage: Eukaryota > Viridiplantae > Streptophyta > Pinopsida > Pinales > Pinaceae > Picea > Picea glauca. Next base: position 884,531 of record JZKD02S0380589.1, read on the forward strand.
TAATAACAGACTTAGAGCTCTGCACAGTGCCTGACACTCTGCAGGATGTGAGGGATCAAAGAGAATAAATTGCCCGAAGCACAGTTGAGAGAATAAAGGCCCTTGCCACAGAATGTAAGCAACTGAGTGATCGCAGTGACTAGATGTATGAGAGACTCACTGAGAATATAGAATTGAAGGCACTAGAGTCACAGTTCCAGGAGGTGAAGCAGCAAGCAGAGACAATACAGGCGTAGTTGAAGCCCCTGTAAACTGTTGAAACAATGAAGCGATCCCAGGAGAAACTCACTACCCAACAACATGTCCACACCATTCAGAGAAGAGTCATGGAAGTGACTCAAAAGCTCCAACCCATACAAGATGAGGCTTTCCTATTGTTCGCAGAGATCGAAGGCCAAGGAGCAAAACTGGAGCAATTCAACATTGCAGCTAAATAGCACCTAGAGGGACCTGTCAATGAAGCAGTCATCCAAGAGTTCATTGAATATGAGGTCGTAGCACAACAACAAGTCAAAGCATCTCGAGCCAAGCTCAAGGATTTTGAAGCAGAGATACCCAGATCAAAGTGACTCAAGATGAGTCACAGGTGAGTGTTGGGGGCATGTTGGCCCTTGACCAAGTTTTGAGTATCCTTGGTCGTGTTTGACCTAATTTTGGGACTTTGACAGGTTGTCGAAGGTGAAGTACAATATGAAGAAGATATCGTGGGATGTCGGCCCCTTTTTAGGGATTTTTGGTTTTTGGGCTTATGTAACGGGTATGGGAATGTCGGCCCATGAGTTTACCCATGTTTAAGCCCAATTTTGTAATGCATAAATAAGTAGCTAGGCGATGTAGAAAGTAGTTTGATCTATGTGATCGAAGGATTGCAAGTGGGAGTACTATGCTAAGTTCTAGTAATGATTGTAAGTGCTTTGTGCATGTTGTGTGAGACTTGCAAGGATAAGTGCAAGTAACTGTAAGAGACTGTGTGAAGGCTTAGTGTTGTACCCTAACTCGAGGAAGGAGGATTTGGCGGAGTGCGCGCAAATCTCCTGTCTTCTGTGGAGTAGGATTTTGATGCTATGTGCCTGTGTGAAGCTTGACCAAAGATAATAAAGAAGAGAAGAGTTGGTGGATGTAGCACCAGGGTGGGGGTGAACCACGTACATGCTGTGTTTCTATGCTTTGTGCGATGTATTGATGTGTTTATGTGTTTTTCTTAGTGCTTTGATATAGATGAATGATATATAGATCTATTGATGTGTTGGCACTAGGCCGAAGAGGAAAGAAGAATAATCGTGGGAAAGAAAGCATGTAGAAAATTGAAGTAACAAATGGCAAAAGAGCAGCATGCGTGCAAGCAAGAAAGAATGCACAAAGGAATGCGACAACTGGAGGAGGAGCAACACACATATGGGAGAAAGACCTAACATAGGAAGGGTTAGGGTTTTGGTAATATTCTGTAATAGGCTGAAGAGCCCAAAATGTACAAATATAGATACGAAAGTATCATATAGAGAGTTAGTTAGTCTCTGTTAATGATTCTCTATAATATTTTGAGCAGTACGAACCAATTTTGTAAGCAGTTGAGAAAAGGAGACCTAAGGAGAGGTATATCTGAGGATTAGACTATAGGCCATGGAGACTAGTGCAATCTAGTTCACATCACATAGATCTTACCCAGTTTTGTGGAGAATTGTAAGCGTGAGGCATCGAAAATGCAGAACTATCATAATACAAGAGCCAAGACCCAAATATTTGTGGACGTATCCCAAGAGAGGGTGAACCACAGTAATTATCATGTAATGTGTTAAATCTGTGCATGATTCTTCTTTCTTTCATCAATTGATGGTTAAACTTGATGAATGAGTTAATACATTGTTATGAATCTACTTATACTTAAGCTTAATTAAACTGTGGGATACTCATATGCGAATCCAAGGAATAAGTACTCTCCCTTACAAATCACAGTATCTGACCTTATCCAAGAAACTCATATCCTTTACTCTATCCTAGTTTGTAAATACCTGAGTCTTACAACTACCCATCTAAATCTATCTCAGGTGAGACTATGTAGTGCTTTCTGGGCGATGTGTTGCCTTCGGGCTTACCAGGAGTGATCAGGGGATCAAATTTTGCTGAATTTTCAAAGTGCTCAGAATGCGACAAAAATAGTTCCACTGCGTCCATCTCGTCTTCCTGATTCCGACGGTATATTTACTTTCTCAAATGGAGTCCGTATGAAGGAGATATCGCGATCTGTCCGCCAAGCCAAAAAGGAAAATTTTTGGATGCTGATTGTACCTATCTGTACAGTCTGTATGGTGACGTGGCAGGACCGTACAGGCCGTATGGTGATGATGTGGCAGTTATTTATTGGTTGGTTGTTGGCGTATTGGATGGTGACACATGTCCGGTTGGTGGCGAGTAATATGAGGAAACATGGCCCAATCCATGGGCGCCATGTGTCCCCCTCATTTTGTTCATTTGGTTATATAAAATTGTATTGGGAGTCCGCGGGGTTCGACCCCCGGACCTCCCCCCACACTAAAGACTTCATAACTCTCTGCTAACCAAAGTACCTCCATTTGTTCCTTGTTTACTATGTCATAAAACATATATTTAAGGTTGATTAACGTGTGGAAGGAACGAGGGGTCGGGCCGGGGCTTAGCCCCGACCCGTGGACGCATTGTATTACATATGACCCAACATATATGTATTGGCCCGACCGTTTGGTGCGCGCATTGCATTGCATTGTATTGCAATGTATTGAAATATATATTGCATTGTATATTTATATAACCATGTGTTAAATGGTTGCCACGGGGTTTGAAACCACGACCCGTGGCTATGTAAACGTGTGTTAAATGTTGGTGTAGGAACCAATCGGAAGTTGCACGGTTTCAAATGGTTTAACCACCTTTTTTCCCAGCGCGAGGTCATATGGCCATATGCCCAGGTGCCGAGGCGGTTAGGGGCTGGATGTAAGTTTTAAACCTGCGAAGTAAAGTAATGCATGTAGATTCTTAAGCAATACAGAAATTAATCAATGGCTCATACACATAGTACACAGAGATTTTTACCGGAAACCCTCAACCGGGAAAACCTTTCTTATTTTCATTATATCGAATTTCACCATTCACCATACAATATATACAATGTTTTTAGGTATTCCATAGATACCAAAACCCTAATCCCTTAATCCGGGATTAATTTACAAATCAGCTAAAATACGGATCGTCAGACGTAGTTGTCGTATCTGACGCACCCACACACACACACATGCAAAGAATATAACACATACCCAACACTGGAGGTGCCTTAACCGTCCTACGGTTTGCATTGTTGGCGTGGTTGCACCCGGTGCTGGGTTTTTACGCTTAAAAGAGCGTGTGAGCCAGGTTCACTCAAGGAGGGTGCGAATTGTAGAACCAGAGATAGCAAGCTTGGAGAAGGAGAGTTCCAGGAGGCCTATCTTTCTCATTTTTCGACTGATTGAGGTGCCGAAAGAGCCCAGACAGGGGTTTTGGGATGCTGGGAAGCCATTGGAGCAGTCGGTTTATCAGTTTGAGCATTGTAAGACATGTTTTTGAGCACTTTTTGAGCAATTAATAATAATGATCCATTGGAAGCTGGACTAGGAGATGTAGCCCATAAGAGGGGTGAACTCCTTTATC
>JZKD02S0380589.1:939440-983019 GCA_000966675.3 Picea glauca
AAAAAAGGAAACACGCGAGAAAGATCGGCAAAAGCAGGCTGATAGGACGACAAGAAACAAAGTTAAAGAAAGGCAAGGATGGATGGGATGCCACATTAAATGTGCCAAATGGAGACAACAGAGGAGGCATAATGGCAAGTACAAAACCACTGTATATGCATTGAACCTATAGTTAGGGTGAATTAATCACATGATGGAGGAAGCATCCTCGACAAGCTTCATGATGAGCACATACAACACATGAGCACAACAATAGTTAGTCTACTCACGAAAGGAGAATAGGAAAAGAGTAATAGTATTAAGAACGAACAGAGTGAAACCACAGAGCTCACCAAAGCTATTCAAACCCCACAAACATTCGATAGACACCATTACTCAGCCACACCAGTGAGCCACTAGATTGGAAAGAACAAGAATTTTAGGGTTGCTAAAGATACCACACTTTGGCAGAGGCCACTATGCGATGGAATGCGTCAAAAAACTATTAGCAGTTACGCATGGAGGAGATATATGGTTGGACAAACCCGTCCACATAACGGTTGAACTTATCACGTAGATAATAGGCCTACCCACTGGGGGTATGGATCCCGCATTGATTCTAGACGATAAGTCCAAGGAAAAAGCATTGACAGAGGAGATGAAGAAGAAATACGGCATTGACACAATTGGGCACAAAAATCTTAGCTTGCAAACTGCTAAGAAGATGCCACAAAGATGAAGTACCAACATGAGTCATTGATGTTGCTACTCAGTGCATAGTAGGAACCTTCATGAGTTGGGCACCATACCTATCAAACTTGTTCCAAATAGACTGCAAAGATGCACAGGATGCAAGTACGAAATTTCATTACTCATGGTTGATCACTATGATATCTTTCATGGGATGGCGAGAACCATAATACGTCATCTTTGCTACCACACCACAACCAGTGGGAGAAAGATATTGTGTCCTGAGAGCTGGGCCACTAGCAAAGCATAAGAAGGAGAACGAAATTTTATTCGAAGCATACCTATGGGAGATACAGGAAGCCATCAGTCGAGCATGGAGAATAACACCAGAGGTTGTCGCACGATACGGGGACATCGCTAATTTATGGGCTAGGAAACAAGCCATGTGGATAAAACCAAAGTAGGACCTGAATAAATAGTGGATACATATGCGCTACTGCGTCACAGAGGGTGATATCGACATGATCATCAACGAATGGCCTGATGAATGGAGGATTCCAACTATACCTAGAGGAGTACAGGGATAGATAGCAGAAGGAGGGGTTGCGCAGGCGGAGACACATCCCCCACAAATCACAGTACCCAAGCGATGAAGAACGGGCCAACCCAAGTCAACTCAGGAAGACAACGGCTCAGAGCAGTCAGGGACCCAGAAAGGAGGAACAGAAACCACCCAGTTGACCAATGGACAGAGGAAACTGGTTGAGGGAGCACAGGAAACCGCACCAAATCCCATCACACAGGAATCAAGGGGGGCTAAGAGACTAGCAGTACAGGATGAAGAAGAAATACAACACTGACACAATTGGGTGCAAAAATATTAGCCTGCAAACTGCTAAGAAAATGCCGCAAAGACGAAGTACCAACAAGAGTCATTGATGTTGTAGCGCAGTGCGTAGAAGGCACCTTCATGAGTTGGGAACCATATCTATCAAACTTGTTCCAAATAGACTGCAAATATACACAGGACACAGGTACGAAATTTCATTACTCATGTCTGATCACTCTGATAGATTTCATGGGATGGCGAGAACCAGAATACGTCATCTTTGCTACCACACCACAACCAGCGGGAGCAAGATATCGCGTCCTAAGAGCTGGGCCACTAGCCAAGCATAAGAAGGAGAAAAAAATTGTATTCAAAGCATACCTACGGGAAATATAGGAAGCCATCAATCGAGCATGGAGAATAACACCAGAGGTTGTCGCACGATATGGGGACATCACTAATTTATGGGCTAGGCAACAAGTCATGTAGATAAAACCAAGGCAGGAACTAGATAAATAGTGGATACAGATGTGCTACTACATCGCAGAGGGTGATATCGACATGATCATCAGTGAATGGCATGATGAATGGAGGATTCCAACTATACCCAGAGGAGTACAGGGACAGATAGCAGAAGGAGGGGTTGCGTAGGTGGAGACACAGCCCCCACAAATCCCAGTACCCAAGCGACGAAGAATGGGCCAACCCAAGTCAACTCAGGTAGACAGTGGCTCAGAGCAGCCAGGGACCCAGAAGGGAGGAAAATAAATCACCCAACCAACCAATGGACAAAGGAAACCAACTGAGGGAGCACAGGAAACCACACCGAACCCCATCACACAGGAACCAGGGGGGGCTAAGAGACTAGCAGTACAGGATGCAGGTGTGCGCAAGAATATGAAGGCATAATGACTACCACTGGACTACACTATAATGAAGGATGATGGAGAGATGATTGCCAGGATGGTCCAAGACTACCTCGCAAAAGATTTTGATCATGCCGCACACCACAGGGACAAACTGCAGAAGGAACTGACAGAAATGGGATAGCTCCTTAAGACATTCGAGGAAGCCCAAATCATGAGTAGCAGTAGAGGCACAAATCCATCGACCACACAGGCCATAGAAAGGGTGGAGGTAGAAGAATGCAACCCAGTTCTTCTGGTACCACATGCCATTCCACAGTCTACATAAATCCTAGCATGATGTGAATGGATGAAATTGTGGGACATACACCACTAAAGGATTTGGATCATATCCAATTGGTCTTGACACAGATGCCATCAAAATCATTACACAAAATACAGGTTAGCGTTGACCACGAGATGCAGGCTCAAGCACATAAAAACTTAGTCAAGCTACAACAAGCAACAAAGAAGCGTGAAGCGCTAGAATTAGTTTGTGCACATGCCCAATAGAAAACCAAGGAGGAGAAAGAATGCAGAAATGAGATGGAACATAGAGTGGAAGAAGTTTTTGGGAAACTTCCAGCTACTGCACAAGAAAATGAAATCCCAACCGCAAAGAAGATCGACCAGATTGTGCAAGAAATTAATCAGTATCAAAAGGAGATCGAGACTCTCCACGAATAGATTAAACCGAAAACTCCACCAGTAGTGAAGAAGCAAAGGAAGCAGCAATGCAGCTGCAGGAATTAGAAAAATAGGTAAGCACAACAACCAACTTGTTGGATAAAGTAGCGCAACTTTGGACAAGGCTAGAAGAGGATCCACAAGTCCAACACTGGGACAAGGAGGACGAGAGGATCAATGCAACTATCCAAGAACTCAAGCAGTGATAGAAGACCATACCAATTCCAGAACAAGTCAAGGGAACGCAAGAGCTAAAGAAGATACAGGCATAACTTATCACTGCGCAAACACAGAAACAGGAGCGTCGAGCTCAAAGAGAACCATTGCAGGAACAGGTAGCAGAAGTACTCGTGCATGTAGAAGAAGCCAGAAACCAGATAGCACAAAATTAGCTAGAATGCACATGACTAATGAGCGAGGAAGTGGCAGCTCAGACAGTCAGCACCATCAAGGAGAAAACCGCGTAGGCACTTACAAAAGAAACAAAGTTGTAGGAACAATTCTGGACGATCACCAAGGAGATCGAGGAAGCACAAAGAAACTAGGTGACTCAGGATGAGTCACATGTCAGTGTTGGGGGCCTGTTGGCACCAGGTCGAAGAGGAAAGAAGAACGATCATGGGAAGGAAGGCATCCAGAAAACTAAAGTAACAACTGGCAGAAGAGAAGCACGCATGAATGAAAGAAAGCGTGCACAAAGGAAAGCAACAACTGGAGGAGGACCAACATGCGTATGGGAGAAATACCAAACATAGGAAGGGTTAGGGTTTTGGTAATATTCTATAATAGGCTAAAGAGCCTGAAATGTATAAATATAGATATGAAAGTATCATATAGAGAGTTAGTTAGTAGATGTTAATGAATCTCTGTAATATTTCAAGCGATGCGAACCTATTTTGTAAGCGATTGAGCAAAGGATACCCGAGGAGAGGTAGATCTAAGGATTAGATCACAGGCCATGGAACCTGGTGCGATCTAGTTTGCCTCACATAGATCTTACCCAGTTTTGTGTAGAATTGTAAGCGCGAGGCACCGGAAATGAAGAACTATCATAATACAAGAGCCAAGAGCCAAATATTTGTGGACATAGCCCAGGAGGGGGTGAACCATGAAAATTATCGTGTAATGTGTTAAATGTATGCATGATTCTTCTTTCTTTCAGCAATTGATGGTTAAACTTGATGAATGAGTTAATACATTGTTAGGAATTTGCTTATACTTAATCTTAATTAAACTATGGGATATTCGTATGCGAATCCAAGGAATAAGTACTCTCTCTTACAGCTCACGGTATTTGAACTTATCTGAGAAACCCCTATCCCCTACTTTGTCCTAGGTTGTAAACACCCGAGTCTTACAACCACCCATTTAAATCTATCTTGGGTGAGACTGCGCAACACTTTCTTGGCGTTGTGTTGCCTTCTGGTTTGCTAGGAGGGCTGATAGTTTTAGAGGCTTTGTTGGAACCCTGAATGACATGAAGCCTGGGTCAATAACTCAGATAACCCAAGAAGGGAATAAAGAACCAACATGAAGTTGTGTGCTTAATATGGATGAATGTTAGATCTTGTTTATGTGCATGTGCTTAGTGCTTGAATATAGTAGATCTGGTTGAATACTACAATGTTCTGTAATTAGGGTTTAACTGTGTTGTAACTAAGACTGGATATTGATGAATATTAACTGCTAAGTTCTCTGTTAAGCGTTAAAATCATAGATCTGTGTCCTAGCTAAGGTTCCAAACACTAGAGTCCTACAACCAACCCTGCCTCTACCTCGAGTGAGACTTCATCTTCTTCACAGGTGTTGTTGAAAGGGACGGTAGTTAGGGTTTTGTTGGTGCGATGTTGTAGCGTTGAACCCTGGGTCTGCCCCTGTGACAACACATGGTAATATCCAATGGTTCAACCTGCGAAGAAATATTATGTTGCATCAGAGGGACTCTGATGTGTGGTAATAGGGAAACAATGAACCATTCCTTGTTCTACTCATATGGAATCTGAAAAGTCAATCGACCTGTTAAGGTCTTAAACCTCTGATTGAATTCCCAAACAGGTTTAGCTACTTTTTGCTTGATCTCTTTCAACTCTATAATGCATTGTGGCTTTGACTTGGGTTTCTTGAACTCTGCAACCAACAAATTCTTGATCTCGTTCAGCGGTTTAGGCTGTGCAAGTCCTTGGACAAGCTTCATGTACCATCTTAGCGCGCGATCTCTTAGGGTAGTACTGAAATGATCTCTTTTAACAGCTTCGTCAATGAAACTCTTAATATTCCATACGAATTCACATAGAAACCAGTGTTGATCAGGATATTCAGATCCATCTCCCCTAAAGATAGGGAGCCTCATCTCATCTGCGATAGCTTCCTAGGTTTCTTGACCGATTATGTGTTGAACTACTAGTAATAGTGCTCTGAGGAATTTGGTGACTCTGACTATTTTGATTTCTTAATATGGCTGAAACAATAGGGGGAATAATAATACTTACTTCAATAGTCTGCGTAGTTCCTGAAGTTTCTGAATATTCCTGGTGAGGTGCTTCAGTCTTCTCTTCCTCTTCCCTAGTAGATTCTGAGTGCTCCTCGTTCAATAGTTCTTCTTCCTCTCCACTGTAGATCCCTTCCTCCTATAGTGGCTCGTGGCTTTGTTAAAACAAGTTCACCAATGGGACCTCTCTAAAGATCCTACCACTGTGCGTATGTCCAACCTCCGCGTCACTGTTGTTGTCTGAATTTTTGAACATTAGTCTCTCAATCGGGCTAACTACTGTATCTTCAAGATGTTCTTCTCATGCAATAGCATCTTGATATTCAACTTCAAGAAGTGTAATAATTTTCCTCTCGGTCCCTTGAATAAATATCTCTGTACCTGGCTATATGACTCAAGTTTGTCAATGGAAAACTCTCTGATGTACCCTCCAATAGTACTATCAAACAAGTGGTCTACCATTCTTGATACAACGTTATCCACTCTCTTGACCTTCTTGACTAGTGCCGATGTCAAAACCATAGGTTGTCTAGATCTGATCTTGAATTGGGTATTTTCCAATCTAGTTAACCACTTGTGTATCTCTTGATGAATTCCTCCAAATAAAATATCGTGTATGTCGATGAAGATATACCTTCCCAACCAGTCCTCTATACTCATCTTAGGTTTCTTGTTCTGTGCTTCTACGAAGTCCTTTTCTTGATCTTCTATCCACTTCTGAATCTCTATCTTCGATGGAAACTACCTTGACATTCCCTCAAGAAGATTCTTGTCCTAGAAATGAAACCATTTTTTGGCATGGGGGTAGACCCAAGGTTCATCTCTAATAGCACACCAACAAAACCCTAACTACTATTCCTTTTGGAAACACCTGGGAAGTAGATGAATTCTCACCTGAAGTAGAAATAGGGGGTTACAGGACACGTGTCTACAACCAGAGGAAATGTAAGTGGATCCTTAAGAACAACACAATGCAGTCTAGCTATTCAGATCAAACATTAACCTTATTCACACAATCATATATCAGATATAACATCCTAGTGCGTAAACAAACCAATAGAAGAAAAGGACATAGCATCAATCACACACTTCACAAGATATATGTGGTTCACCCTCTCCCTAGGGCTACGTCCACAAAATTGTGTTTATTGATATTATATGAAACATACAATTCTTGTCTGCACTTCATCTTGCAGATATTTCTTCCTTCTCCTCTCTATCTCTCCCCTTCCTGTGCACCCAGCAAAAGAGATGATCTTCACACCCAATTGAATATCTTACAATACCAAAAGGATCTCACACTTGACACTTCTCTCTCACACAATGATCTCTCTATAACACACAATAGTAACAACAACTTCGTACTAACTTAGCACCAACCCAACCCAAGTTGTCTTGACCTTTATTTATACATTACAATCACTCACCTTCATCCTTAGGCCAATACCTAAGTGTCAAAACCCTAGATATCAAAATCCTAGGTGTCTAAAACCCTAGATCAACTTGACCCACGTTTTCAGGCCTTCACCAACCTGTCTTTTATTCCTTCTCGCGAGGTGCTCCAAAGCATCTATCGGTGGATTTTTACCACTTGCTGAGTTGTCCATGATCCCTCTTCCTTGCTGATATGTCATCCTCAGTCTCCTCAATCAATGTCTTGCTTTCTCATACTTCGCTCCTTCTTTTCTTCTCGTTTGGTCACTTCGACCCAATCTTAGCCAATTTGTCTTCCGCACAGTTCGTGTTTCACCTTTTCTGCCTTAATCTTCGCTTACTTCCACATCCAAGGGACAAAAACCATTTACTCCACAATTGCATGCTAGACTCAGTGGCCTCTTGTAATTTAATGCCTAAAATTATCATGGAAAAAGTAGGCCTCGAAATCACTAGACCTTATCAACAATTGTACTCGTTTGATTCTAAAAAGGTTAAGTGTGTAGGTATGATTAAATATTTGGTAGTAAATCTTGCTCAGTTCCTGTGAAAAGTATCCTTATGGATGTGGTTGTTTCTGGCATTCCTACCAAGTACTACATGCTTCTATCCAGGTCTTAGGGCTCCAAGTTAGAAGGATTGGTTCAACTGGACATGACTTATGCTACAATCCCAATTTTTGGTGGGAAATTCATGCAATTGTACAGAGAAACTAGACTGGCATATACTGTAAGTGACCCTCAAAACCCTAATAATTACACAGTCTATGTTATTGATCATGACTTAGGAAATTGTATATTATCTATAGATGACAAGTTTGAAGAATGTAAAGAAGAAGAACATAAGAAAATAGAAATAACAAAGAAAAATATAAATGTTAGAGAAGGAGTGTGGAAAATGTTCTTCGATGGTGTCTCATTCTGTGAAGGAGCAGGAGCTGGGGTTTTATTCATGGCACCAGGTGATGAGTATGTTATTACCTTCTCTTATAGATTACAATGGGAGGTTGATTATACGAATAATGTCTGCGAATATGAAGCTCTTGTTTTAGGATTAGAAGATGCAAGGAAGTTAAAAATTGAACATCTGATAGTTTATGGTGATGCATAGCTTATTGTAAAACAAGTAAAACAAAAATATCAAGCTAAGCATCCAAGGGTTAGATCATATAGGAATTGCATCTGGGATATTATATATAATTTCTTCTCATCCTTTAATATTCACTCTATTCCCAGAATGGAGAACCAACAAGATGATTTCTTGGCCAAGGTTGTTGCAACCTTCATACCGCCTACTGTCTTGAAACTGAAATATCACATCAAGATGAGACATAGACCTTTGATCCCAAATAATGTTCATCACTGGAAAGTGTTCGAAGACGATGAACAAATCAAACAGTTTCTGGAAATGGTTGATGAGTTTTATGAAACTCACATAGATAAGGAAAACCAGAATGATCCTGCTTGGATTATGCAGGAAGGGGAGAACCCAAAAAAATTCCAAGACAAGATTTCAAACCACCACATGCTCTTGCTTAAGAAAAATCAAATTCCCAAAGGCCTAATCCCCTTAGAAAGGTTGTTTGACCAAGATGACATACCTTTAAAGTATACCTTACGACCTCAACCTGAAGAAGTTGAAGATTGTAATGTAGGTACTGATAAAGATCCCAAAATGGTCAAAATATCAAAATACCTTCCAACCCAAATGAAGAGTAAGTATGTTGAGTTACTTAGGTAGTATAAAGATGTCTTTCCATGGCCTTATGATGATCTAAAAACTTAAGATACCTCTGTTATTGAACACAAGATTCCTTTAAAGCATGGTATCAAGCCTTTCAGGCAGAAACTCAGACAAATAAACCCTATTCTCCTGCCAGTGATAGAAAGGGAAGTTAAGAAGCTTCTCGATGAAAAAATCATCATTCCACTTAGATACTTCAAATGGGTAGCCAATATGGTTCCCTTTAGAAACAAAAATGACGCAATAAGACTTTGCGTTGATTTCAGAAACTTAAATCGGTCATCTCTTAAAGATAACTACCCGCTCCCAAATATGGACCATGTTCTAGAGAAGGTAGTAGTGACTAACAAGATTTCCATGATTGATGGCTTTTTCGGATATAATCAGATCGTTGTTCATGAAGATGATAGAGAAAATGTTGCATTTACCACTCCATGGGGAACCTTTATGTACGATAAAATGCCATTTGGTTTGATGAATGAAGGAGCTACTTTCTAGAGAGCGATGGATATCGCATTCATCAGTGAGAGAGACAAATTTGTTGTTATTTATATTGATGATTTGATGGTTTTTTCCAACTCTAATGTAGAACATTTGTTGCACCTCAGACAGACCTTCGAAAAATGCAAAAAGTTTGGTTTGTCTCTTAATCCCAAGAAATCACATTTTGCTATGCAAGAAGGTAAGATTTTGGGCCATATAGTGTCAAAAGAAGGAATCAAGGTTGACGCTAAGCAAGTTGAGGATATTGACATGATTAATATCCCTAGGAACATAAAATAAATTCAATCTTTTTTAGGAAAGATCAACTTTTTTAGAATATTTATTCCCAACTTCGTTGAAATAATCAAAATGATTACTGATGCATTGAAGAGGGACAACGAAGTGAAGTGGATTGCATAAGCTAAAGCATCTTTTGAGTGTGTCAATAAATCTATAGCGGAAGCACCAGTTCTATCATGTTCGAACTATACAAAGGAATTCTTAATCTTCTCATTCACGTCTGAAATTACTGTTGCAGTGGTACTCCTACAAAAGAATGAAGAAGGGTTCGAATAACCAATAGCCTTATTTAGCAAAATCCTTAGGGATGAAGAACCAAGATACGATATACTTGAGAAACAAGATTACGCAATGGTGAAGGCTCTCAAGGATTTTAGAACATATGTATTGCATTCCAAAATAATCGCTTACATGAAAACAAATGCTATCAAAGACATCTTGGTGCAACCATACAATGATGGAAGAAGAGGTCGATGGTTGTCTAAAATTCAAGAATTTGATATAGAAGTGAAACCAACCAAGCTAGTCAAAGTTCAAGGTCTCGCGAAGTTGTTAGATGAATCAAATTTTAGAGCGCTCGGAATAAATAACCTCGAATCACATGATTCTCTCCTAGATATAGAGGAAATTGATGATCAAGCACCTATGATCTAGATTGAAGATAAGTTTTCTTCCTCTACGTGGTACCATGATATTGTTGCATACCTCCTTACTCTTTAATGCCCAAATAACATGACTCCTTCAAAATCAAGGACTTTAAAACTACACACGATTAAATATTGCATTGTTGATGGCAAGTTGTACTGGAAAGAACCTCTAGGTTTCTTGTTATGTTGCCTGACAGAAGTTGAAACAGAAGGAGTCATTGACAATTCCATGAAGGAATATGTGGGGGGCATCATGCCTGGAGAGCGACAGCTTACAAGATATTAAGGGTTGGATATTATTGCCCAAATTTATTTACTAATGTGAATGCAAGGGTCAGAGCCTGCAATTCATGCCAACTGTTCATTGGTAAGAAAAAGCCCCCTGCCCTACCTCTAATCCCAGTAAAGGATGAAGCTCCTTTTCAACAATGGGGCCTATAATTCATCGGATAAATCCATCTGCAATCAATTTCTCAACATAGATGGATTCTAACCGCTACCTATTACTTCACGAAATGGGTCGAAGCCATTCCAACTCAGAATGCTATGGATTTGGTAGTAATAAAATTCTTGGAAGAAAATATCCTATCGAGATTTGGTTGTCCTTGAAAAATAGTCACTGAAAACACTCAAGATTTTAAGTCTATGGCAATGATCAATTTCTGCCAAAAATACAATATTGTGTTAGTTCATTCTACAACCTATTACCCTCAGAGAAATGGATTGGCCGAAACGTCTAACAAGAGCCTAATGACTGTAATAAAAAATGTGTTGACAGAAAATAAAAAATCTTGGCACATCCACCTAAAGTACGCCCTATGGGAGAACCAAATTGGCACTAAGAAATCGATAGGTATGTCCCCTTTTCAATTGGTTTATGGTACTGACGTTGTCCTTCCTATCAATATTGCGCTTCCTGTGATGAAACTCTGGCATGATGCAAATGAAGAGACAAATAATGTTACAAGAAGGATGAATCAAATCATCGAAGTTCAAAAAAATAGAGTGGAAGTAGATGATAAACTTCAAAAGTACCAGGATAATATGAAGGCCCTTTTCGATAAAAAAATCTAAATGCCGGGAGTTTCTTCCTGGCGATCTAGTTTTAAAGTGGGATGCTAGAAAAGAAGATGCAGGGAAACATAACAAGTTCAATCATCTCTGGTTCGGACCATTCAAGATTGCAACGATTGAGGGAAAAATCTCTTTCTTATTGGAAAATATCGATGGAGAAATCCTTGACGCTCCTATCAATGGGCGCTACTTAAAACAATTCATGCAGTACTCATTTTTCAGATTCCCATTGTATATATCGGTTTGGATTGACGTTCGTTTTCTTTTTCAATTTGCAATTTTTATTTTCTTTTGTAAATTGTTCAAGTCATTTTATTGGTTGTTTTAAATAAATCATGTTTACTTGACATCATCAAAACAAAATATAAAAACATCTGTATCACATACCATATCCATTTTGCGGAATTTTATGACATTTCGCATTTTATTCCTGTGCAGAATATATCTTGTTAAACGAGAGATAAGGATGCATCAGAACCTGATACTCATTTTTCAAAACATTCAATTTCTCTTAAAACAGGTGATGAATTAATTATTTTCCCGATTGAAAGTTCAAAAGGAAAACGCGGTATGAGTTCCTACCTTTCTAGTTGAGATAAGATTTTTTCAGGGAATTCTTTGGAACAAATGGGAAAGAAGTTTCACTCGTAATAATACTATCACCCGACCTAAAATCAAAGAAGTATAAGATTACAATTTAAAGGGTCATGCCTATAAAATTCTAACACCATCTTTGAATTAAAAGTAAAATAATAATAACAAGCTAGAAGAAAGTCTGAATTAAATACACAAACTTATGTGGGATTGGTATTTTTTTATCTGGTCTTTTGAATCCTCATTTGGTTACTTTTTATTATCCCCAATTTCTTACCCACTTCATATTTCCTTTATCCTTGGTTAATCTTCATAAAAAGAAAGAAGCTCACCTTGACTCTGAGAACTCAAAAACATATTTTCAAAACAAAGTTAGGTGAAAATCTTTATTCTCCTTGGTTTTCAATTGAAAAAGTATGTCTAGGCTAATCCTAATAATTTTAGCTCTTTTATCAGACTTTAAATTTACTAATTCGCTCAAGGTTAATACCTGAAAAGATTAATATTCCCATAAATTTCTCCCCTCTAGGTGAAGGTGTATTGAAAATTGGAAGAGAGTTAGTTTCAGAGTATTCTCAAAATAGTTGACAAACCTTCTTTTCAAAAAATTTAAACAAATATCATCCCTTGTATGACACATACAGATTGATTTCCCCCACTTCAAAATATTAAAATACAATACAGGCGGTGAAAGGAAATTCATAATTTGATTGCCCCCATATAGTCCAAAATAGATTATGAAAAGAAATTCATATAATGATTGCCCTCATCTCAACAAAGTACAAAAGTATTGATTGAAGTGGTGAAAGGATATTCAATGGGAGAAATGGACAACTTCATCAGGGTATTGAACAGGATCGCTAGCAGTGAAGCAATGTATATAATATCAGCAAGATTGTCATACATATCCATGTAACATAATATGTCTTCTAGTTCTCTTTACAGTGATATTTACACTTTGAACCCACTAGGGACTCCCTAAAATAAATTGTTACATCTGCTTAACCTTGATGCAAACGAAGTCGGTCTGAGTCTGATATTTCAGTTAAAGCTATTTTGATTATCTTAAACAATTCTAAAATCAGTTCTAAGAAAAGGAAATTTTAATAGCCTGACTTAAGAGCAATTGATTGAATATGTTTCAGAGGTTCTCGAGATTTGGTTAAGTTCGTTCTTCTATGAATGATTAATTCTTGAGTAAAACTGGAATTTTTTTTTCAAAAAGAAATAATGACTCCATTCACCCAATAAAGGTACTTGGTCTATTGTTCTTTCGCGCCTCATAGGGAGCCACAATCCCCAGATGGAGCCTATGTTGGAACACACGCATTTTTGTACCTTTGAGTTTTATAGTTTTCGCCTCTTAGGAATAAAATTCTACACAAAATAGCCTTGTAATTTTAAATCAAATTCATTAGTTGTCTTTTAATAATAGAGCATGTACATTATCCGTCGTCGATGGGTTCCCTTAATTTGATCAAACAATCCTAATAATATTCATAGTTCTGGAGCCGCCTAATTTTTAAAGAATAATTTCCTAACGGGCACTTCATAGCTTCGTGCTTCAGACGTTCCCATAAGTCTAAACAATAAAAACCCCGAAGCTCCTAAACCTGAAAATAACAGCCTGTGGTAAACCTTAAAGAACTCACGAACTTGAGTAATAGGACATGTGTCTTTTAAATCTTTTATAAGCTGACATGTGGCACTTATTTTTGAAGTTTCCTTTGGATGATTCACACGCTCTCGGGTGACATGTGGCACCTTTTTCTGCTTGACACATCATCTAGAATGGAGTCATCTCCACCACATCACTCTGAGAGATGGCCCTTCAAGAGTTTAACAAAGAGTGAGTTCACAAATCACCAAAGTTTCAAAATTGTGAAGCATTGGACATTTCAAAGAGTAAAAAGCAATTAATGAAACAACTAATAATGAAAGTTAAACAAGATTAATTAAGACTTAAGGAAGATTACTCGTAATTATTTACTTTGTAGTTTTGGATTTTGGGGAACCTCTCTTATGCTATTTTCAAAAAACCCCAAGTCTAAACTTCCGAAACACTTGAAGTTAATTCAACATTTTAAAACACGATTAATTAAGTTGTAAAAGCGATTATTCAAAGATTAACTACTCCATGGATTCAGGATTTGGGAGATTTCCACCCTGTCACATCCAAAGCTCTTGAATGCAAACCATCGAAGTATCAATGGCATTTATGATCGATTAAAGGTAATGATTTCAAACGAAGATTGTGGATCGCTAGGTAGTCAATTCCATTGAGGGTAATAAATTCATCATCAATGAGTCTATATGAAAACTGATAAACTCTTGTTCGAATAAAAGCACTTCAATTTCAAAATCATTTTCACCTTTCGCAAGTAGCAGTTTTATCTATTGAAAAACTCATGGACTTTCCTTGTAACAGGTAACCTCACTCTGTTTCCTTAGATATTATGGCACCGCGGAAAATGGAAAAAAATCCTGATGCAACAGGCGAGGATTCAAACCCGAATGGAGACATTCTGTCGGACATTACTCCGTGAGTCACATACACCATTAAAACTTGGACACAAGTTTTTGAGATCCTGGAACGTGAAATAATCAACTATCGAGAATACTCCACTAAAGAAGAAGATGACTCTTATGCAGCTAATATTAGACATATAGCACAGTCGGAGCTGCACAAGACAGTTGCACGACCGAGGATCATTCCTTACAACGATATGATAAGTTGGGCCTTGGAACATGTTGGCATCCAAACTAGGAGAATCATCAACCACCAATAGGTTGCCATCGACTCTTTCCGACTGGAACATCTGCAAGTAACGTATAATCTCTCCCCTGCTCCTAAATATATTTACTCTGTCACATTCACTCTAGAGTTCGAGAGAAAAGAACACATCCAATACACCAAGAGTTGTCATGATATAATCAGGACCTGGTGGGGACATCCAGAGAAGTTCAGGACCGAAGCTCATGGTACGTATGCCACAACATCTTTAGACGCTCATATGTTGTATGTGGCCATGATGCTCTATCATATTTTCAGGAAGAATATCCCTACACATTTCTTGGTGGAATAGGTATCCATAATGAATGAAAGGCCATCGTGAAAACAGAATCTCACCAAAAGGATGGAGTCATAACTTAAAGGCAAAGACTGTTGTATGACGACAATGACTAGGATGGTCCATGTTAATATTATGGTAGCTATGGGAGGTATTTACCTCCACGTGTGAACCTGATGAGAATAGGAGACTCTGGGAAGCAAGAGAAACCCTAATGAGTTGGCTAATAACCCTAGAAGTTTTGTCGGCTCAAGAAGATAATTTATATTAGGTTATTAGCCTCCAAGAGAAGAAGTCGGCCAGAAACAATAATAATATGTTGAACAGACACATATCCAGAAGGAGAAGTCGGCCCCGAAAAATCTGGAAAAACCAGTATAAATACAGGGTGTCAGTTCTCATTTTGACACATCTCAGAATTGCAGTTCCCAGTTTGGTGCACACTGCAGTTCCCAGTTTGGTGTGCACATGTGGAGGCAGGTTGCAGGTGCAGCTGTAACAACTAGTTTTCATTATTGGCTTGGACTATCTCTTGGCTAGGGTTTGGACTATCAGATCAACTATTGTTGGTGCGCTATCCTTGGAGGAAGATGTGCTACACCTTGTTTGGCTATCTAACCTAGGGTTTGCTTTCGGAGTAATTCTCAGTCAAGGTTAAGGTTCTGGGAGGGAGGCTTCGGCCTATGGTTGGATGACGAGGGTATCATCAATGGTAAAATGAGCACACAATATTCTATATTCTAACAGGTTATGGGCCCACACCTCCTTCATTCAGTCTAAACGCTGGAAGGAAACATAGCCACTAGGATATTGAGCTTGCTGAGGAACTATGTAAGGTAGCTAGAGAGGTAGTGGAGGCGCCCAGAGGGCCCATAGTGATGATAGTGGAGACCATTCAATGTAAGGTGGACTAGGTCCACTATATTATTAAATAAGGCCCACTATGGTAGTTAGATATAATAAATGAGTAATTAGATATAATAAATGTAAGAGCACTTCTTAGAAGGTTCTACTTCTAGAAGATTCCTCCTGTAGAATGTTTTTAGTTGATGGTAGCACTATATAAAGGGGTTCAAGCAATGTAATGAAACATGAAGAGAAGTATTGTATTTGGAGCGGTAGCTCAAAAGGAGGATGCCCCCTCGAAGAGGCAAGTGAACAGGAGAGGATCCCTTCCATAATAGGATCTATTGTATGGTGTTGCTCTACCTCAAGGGTTTGATGGTAATGAAGGAGATTTTTCATATTGTTCTTGTATATCTATTGTGGTATTTTTGTATTCAGTATTGGGTTCTTAACAAACTGTCGCTAGGGTTACTAGCAGAAGTAGATTCCGAGACACTGCCGCTAGGGTTACTAGAAGGAGCAGTTGTAGAAACCCTAATCCTCTTGTTGAGGCACCTTAAGTGAATGGATTGACCTAATCTTCAGACAGATCAGTGTGCCCTAGCCTAGCACATCTCCTGGCACTCTCAGAAAGCCAAGATGTGAAGTTTGAATTTCTGGTCAAATCTAGAGTTTGACCAAGTCAAGCAACCATGATGAACTCTATGAAGTCTCAGAACAAGTTAGATGGAGCCTCTAACTTTAGATTTTGGAAGACAATTATTAACCTCATCCTTGCCAAGAATATAGTGTTGGATATCGTGAAAGGAAAGATCATGAAGCCAGATTTTGAAGAAGGAGAAGAGAAGGAACCGCAGGATGTTGCAGCTATGGAGAAGTTCAAAGATGTTGACATCAATGCCATGAGTATCATAGTGGATTCTATAAAATACCACTTGATGCCCTACATCTCCCATCTTGATTCATCGAAGAAGATGTACGATGCCCTAACAAATCTCTTCTTAGTTAGAAACATTGGACAAGTTATGAGTCTGAAGAATGAGCTCCGTGACATGAAGATGAATGATGATGACAACATAACATCATAATTTGTAAGGATCTCCCAACTAAGAGATCAACTATAAGCTATTGAATATATCACCTCAGAGAAGGAATTGGTGAACATAGTACTCAATGGTCTTCCCAAGACATGGGATGCATTTGCCGGAAGCATGAACACAAGAAAGGAATACCCAACATTTGAAGAACTTTGGACTTGTTGTGCTCAAGAAGAATCAAGGATCAATGAAAAAGAGAAACCCCAAAAGAAGTACGATGATCAAGCCTTCACAACAAGATTCAAGAACTTCAGAAACAAAAGGAAGTTTGGTTCAAGGAGGAAGCCAAATCAAGAGAAAGACATTTCAAAAATACAATGCTTCAACTATCAAAAGTATGGTCACTACAAGAATCAGTGTCCCGAGCTAAAGAAAAGGAAGGAGAAACACGAAGCATCAATTTCCGAAGAAAAGGAACCTACAAAGAAGACTAAGCAGGATCGAAGAGACTTCTTCTACTAAAAGGTAACAACACTCTTCTTATTTCTTGTACATATCTTGTTTGCATCGTCCCTATACATATCTTTTTTGCATCGTCCCTATACATATCTTGTATATCTATATCTTGGAAGATAATGTGTTCTAAGAAGAATTATACCTATGTAAGAACAAACAAGATGGAAATGAATATAATTAGATAATACACATGAAAAGATGAGATACAAATCATGTGGAAGCTATTAAATCAATCATGAAGAAACTCAGTAAAAGCAAAGACAGAAAGAAGTCAGCAATTGAGAGGAAATTGGAAAAAGACTTATGACATTTTGTAGAAGACAACAAGATGGAAGCGTGGACTCTATCAGACAAGAGAGCCAATTATATATTGCAGAAGACAATAAGGATGCAGATGGAAGCGTGGACTCTGTCAGACAGAGGGAGTCAATTATATGCACTCTTACATGAAGCAAGGGTTAGGAGGGAGCTAATCCTATGATCCATTGAAGATGATGAAATATATATCCATGGTAGCAGTCATGAAAGTTAGTATGTGTTCAGTTCAATCGCAGAAGAAGACTTCTTTGAAGAGAAGCCTTAAATTATTCCTAGTTGTCCATCTAGATCCACGATCCCATGATGAAAAGAAGAAGTGGAATCTATAGGGTATGGAATCTATAAGAAAGTCCATGGACCCAGGAGCTAAAGAAAAACATGAAGAATAACATGAGGATTCCAAGAAAGAAAGAGAAACCAGAACAACCAGTCATTGTATCAAGAATCACAAGATTACCAGCCTGATATGAACTCACTAAAAGCAATCAAGAAGAAGAACTGAAAGTTGTGATGAATAAACAGTGTATGGAAGACTTATGAATGAAAACATTGTGAGATCCAGAACCAGAGTTTCTCCTAGATAGAGGGAGAAGACTATAATTATTACTTGTTCCAGTAAACCAGACTTATCTCTACATATGTCACTATATCATCTGCAACATCCATGAGTTGGAGTTCTACATAAAACGAATGCAAAGAATGTTCTCCAGAGAAATTGAATAAAGAGAGTATGAAGAGCAATCTCAAGACTTTGAGGCATACCAGAAAGAGACCCTTGTATGTAGATAGAAAAAGATAACTTGGTGGAAGAACCTCCAGTGCACAATAGAAGCATGGTGAATATTCCCTATAACATCAAGATGATTACTCAGTAGATCAGATCTCATAATGACAGAAGAAGTACCACATGGATATGTTCCAATTTTCCAACTATGATATACTCTATTGTTCAGATCTACATGAAGCCTTCACAGTCTTCCAAATTAAAGTACAATTGAAATCAAGAATTACATTATCCATGATGAAGTCCAGAAAGGAGAAAATGATCTCTCCAATACATATCTCCATAGATGAGCAGATAAGCAAACATTTTGGTAAAGCTTCTATCCAAGATGAAAGAGTTTGCGTACTCAAGCTAGAGCTCGTCGAAACAACTTCCATCTTATTAAAAAAGGAAGAAATGACTCTCCAAGTTAGGAGGGAGCACTGAAAACATTATTGAAGACATTCATATTTAAATTTGAAAAATAGTCCATCTTGGACAGATGCTTTTCTGTTCGGAAAGTGGATTGATACTTTTGATGGACAGTCACTTTCCATTTGGTTAACATGGAAGTTAGTCTAATTTTTGATGTATCATAGACAACGACTTCCCATTGTGGTTAACATGGGGAGTGGTCTAGGGAAGTCTCTCTTCTTGAGGGTTACTCAAAACGATTGGCGCGCCTCACCGGACAATGATTTCTCATTGTGGTTAACATGAGGAATGGTCTGTTTTGGAGGTTGATGTAGGACAGTATTTTCCTCTTGTGGTTAATAGAGGAAATGGTCCGGACAGTCATTCCTTAGGGTTATACATTCTCTCTAGGGTGCACTTTGATTAGTGTAGGAGGAATGGCCCAGGGTGGGGAATGGTCCAGGACAGATATTCCTTAGGGTTTATACATTCTCTCCAGGGCACACTTTGATTAGGGTAGGAGGAATGGCCTAGGGTGAGGAATGGTCCAGACTCAGACATTCCTTAGGGTTTATACATTCTCTCCAGGGTGCACTTTGATTAGTGTAGGAAGAATGGCCCAGGGTGAGGAATGGTCCATGCTCAGAAATCAGAAAAAATCCTTCTTCCTTATTTGAGAAGAATAGGGCAGATAGCCCATTGCTGATGAGGGCATACATTCTTTCAAATCTCACAAACGTGAGTGAAAGATTGGCCCAGATGATTCAATTTATTTTTTAACAATATTTTATGTGCAGGATGGCATCAGATGATTGTTATGGAGACTACCTGTCTCCAGACAGTAGAGATATACTACTATGGTGGATATGTTCCACTATTTTGAGGCAGATATTCTTTTAGAGCTCACAGATGTGAGTGAAAGATTGTCCCAAACAAATCAGTTTATATCATAACATTGTTTCTGTGTAGGTTGCTATCAGATGTTTGTTATGAAGATAGTAGATATAGACTATTGTGGTGGATATGTTCCACTATTCATGAGGCAGATATTTTTTCAGAACTCATAGATGTGATTGAAAGATTGGCCCAAATAATTCAGTATATATCATAACATTGTTTCTATGCAGGTTGCTATCAGATGTTTGTTATGAAGACTGTATGACAGTAGATGAAGATTATTGTGGTGGATATGTTCCACTGTTCGTGACTATACATTGCTAATCAAGTACTTGTGTGTTACTTGGTGTGGTAGTGATGTACTACTATGGATAGACACAATTGTGTTCTATTTTTGTTCTAACTTCCTTGAAGACTATCAACAGTTTATTGAAAATAATCACCATCCAGACAAATGATGAACAGAGATTTTCCAGATGGAAATTGGTTCAGAGAATTTACTCCTCTAGATTATATGAGTGACTCTTGTATCACTCTATGGTGTGAGTGACTTATCTAGCATCATGTCTAATTACTCAGATGAAGTATGGTTTCAAGAGATGATGCAACTAATGGTGATGGTGATGCTCATGATCTAGTCATGAAATAGTCTAGATGACTATATTGATGCTACCGGGTAAATTGTATGTTTTGTGCTCAATTCCATTACCTGTAATACCTCCCTAACTAGGAGGGAGTGTTAATATTATGGTAGCTACTAGAGGTATTTACCTAACGTGTGAACCTGACGAGAATAGGAGACTCCGAGAAGCAAGAGAAACCCTAATGAATTGGCTAATAACCCTAGAAGTCTTGTCGGCTCAAGAAGATAATTTATATTAGGTTATTAGCCTCCAAGAGAAGAAGTCGGCCAGAAACAATAATAATATACTGAACATACACATATCCAGAAGGAGAAGTTGGGCCCAGCAAATTTGGCAGAACTAGTATAAATACAGGGCACCAATTCTCATTTTAACACATCTTGGAATTGCAGTTCCCAGTTTGGTGCACACTATAGTTCCCATTTTGGTGCGCACATGTGGAGGAGGGTTGCAAGTGTAGCTGCAGTAGCTAGTTTTCAGTATTGTCTTGGACTATCTCTTGGCTAGGGTTTGCACTATCTGATCAGTTATTGTTGGTGCACTATCCTTGGAGGAAGATGCGCTACACCTCGTTTGGCTATCTAGCTTGTGGTTTTCTTCCATAGTAATTCTCAGTCAAGATTAAGGTGCTCGGAGGGAGGCTTCGGCCTATGGTTGGGTGATGAGGGTATCGTCAATGGTAAAATGAGCACACAATATTCTATATTCTAACAGTCCAAAATTTGCAAAAGAAGTTGCAGGTTCGTTAGGTTCTTTTGCCACTGCCGATCAATGGTCAATGGACAATTTGACCGAACAACTGCGATAAAATTTCCTATTAGTGGAACACTTGCAAAACTAGATATATACTACAGAACAGACGATCAGAAATAGAATGAACTAGGATTTCGAGAAAATCAGGGCTAATGATCGACAAAAAATTCAAGAACTTCAGGATAGCCTTGAGTATCTCCACCAGAGTTCACATACCAGCCAATTTCTGGTCACTCAGTGGGATGAGTTTATATATCAGCTTGAATCCAAATTGGCCCTAACTGAGGGTACCATGATTGACATATCGGCCTTCAAAAATCAAGCATTGGGAATCAATGAGAAGATGGAAGTTGCACAGTAGGATCTTTATCTGAAATTAGATGCCATCTAGAAATGCTATCAGGCATTAGACCTTTCCCTAAAGGATATCTATGTGAAGGAAAAAGAGGCCCACTCAGCCTGGTCTAAGTTTCAAGAAGTCCTCATATTGATGCAGAGAGCTAATGTCCCTGATTTTCCTCTTCTCTCTTATTCTGAACAATTAAGAGGTGAGATGGACCTAAAGGTCTGGGAAACAAATCTGGAAGAAGGAAAGAAATATGCCAAAGAGGTGAAATAATCTTGTCTAGAGGCATTGCCATCATTAAACAAAAAAATGATTGAATTTGAGGGAAGTAATATCTCAGAAGCCCTGGGGAAAATTGACATAGAAATGAGCCAGCGAAATTCTAGAAAGAACAAAGAAGAAAATATGGAAGCCATTTAGGGAATGAGCCAGATTGATCTTCTTAAAATCAATAAATGGCTATTTAATCCAAGTTCACGGTTTCAGGCCATAGTCCAAGAAATGAAGAAGATCCAAGAAAAATTGCCCCAAATACAAAGGAAATTGTTTGCCTTCGAAGTAAATGAAAAGATTGAGCCCTCAAGGTTTGTGGTGGCATTGATGGATAGATGCACCCAATGCATTGAACATGGAAAAGCAATCATAGCTAAGAGAAAGTGACAAAACGTGCACATTGTCCTTTCCTTCCACCCTCTCTACATTTCATCTTCCAACAATCACTTACCTCATCCACCCACATTCTAACCTCCACTTATCCCACCTCACCATCATGCACTTGTTACCTCATCATTATTTCCATAGACGATTACTCTTCCCTGTGACCGTTATCCATCCATTGACAAGACAATGTTGTGTTATTCATATGATTATCTCCCCCCCATGACCTCGGCTGTAATTCATTTCCCTGCTGAGTATATTTGAAGGGACAAATGGAAACAAAATTAAGGCGGCCAAGACAGTATGTCAAATGATTAAGGTGACCTTAATTACATGTGTACCTAGCCCAAAGGACTAAGAAAAATGAGCACTTCTACCAACAGACAAAGAGACAGAAGGAAAGCGCCAATGAAATTCATAAAATTTACACGTTGTTTTATTCGGCTGTACGCTATTTTTAGTTAAATATTCTAAGAAGTCCAACAATTTTCAATTGTGACTGATTTTGTATAAATACATAGATTTAAGATCTATTCGAGGCTGCTTCTTACCGAATGTAATAGAGAAACTCTCTTTTTGAGTATTAATACAAGTGTAGACAAAGATTCTAATGTTCATTCAATTTAAGTTATGTGTTTCCTTTGTGTTTCCACTTTCCCAAATTTCTTTATGTAATTCCTTGAAGAGCAATTGGTTGAAATTTAGTTTTACAACTACTATGATCATATTATACCAGAAATTCATCAAGCAAACAATTTTTCCTCTGTTATTACTGTGAGTAAAAACAAGACCTACAATTTGTGTGAATTACTGCATTTCATATCTTGTTCAAGGGTGCATTCTTTACCTATCTTCCATTGCAAACAAGGTGAGACTCATCTATAATTGATGCATGAATTTGTTTACCAGTTTTGTAAATATTTTCTACACCATTTATTATAATTGTGAATCAGATAACGAAATACAACCTCTATACAGTCCTATTATTAATTTCATTTAAAGATTATTTCTCGTAAAATTGAAGGTAGGAAAAGCACTCATTAAAACATTTTCTTTAAACACTACTGATGCCTGAAATTATTCTTTGAGACTTAGGATAAATATCAGGAACAACAACCCCCACATGGGATTCCTTCAGGGATGTAATTAAATAACAATACTACCTTGTTGGAAGCTACGAGGACCAATACACCAGATGGACTACCCTGCGTTAGAAAAGGGACCAGATAGTACCAGATTTCACCAATATTTTCCTTACCCTGTGCGCCAAATTGGGTATCAAAGACTCTAAACGACATATGGTGCTCAAATAACATGGTTGTTTGCATAGACACATTCAAACAAAAATGGAGTTTATGGGCATCGCTTCATTGGGTACGACATATAGATATGCTATCAAGATCAAGTAGAAATTTAAGTAGAAGATGTGAGAGTTTGTATATGCAAACTCCTCATATTCAAAGCAAGGAAAAGATGGCCCCAACCCACACAACAAGGGACAAAGAAAAGATGGTCACTCTGAGGACACCCAGTCTAAGCCACAACATAAGAAGGGAAATGAGAAGTCAAAGTAGGACATGGGAAAATGGTCTGAATACCATAAAATCCCTTGGCACAACACCGAAGAATGTCACTCCAAGTAGTCACTCGTGGCTGAGCTAAAAGATTTTGAGTCAGAGGATGATCCTGACTCTGAATCAAATCTAGAAGGAGGGAAGAGGATTATCGATGTTGAAACCAGTTCCACGGTCGCTACCACCAAATTCCATCCAAGTGAACCAGAAGAACCAGAGGAAGGGGAACACCTTGTTCACTCATAGATGTGGGTAAAGGGAGCTCCTCTTCATTTCGTTGTCGATAGAGGTAGTCAGAAGAATTTGATATAAACAGAGGTCATCAAAAGGCTGGACTTGCCGATGACACCACACCCACATTCCTACACCATCGAATGGCTTCGCCAAGGAAGAGATCTCTGTGTCAGACAACAATGTCGTCTACCCTACGACATCAAGCCTTTCAAAGACAAGGTATTGTGTGATATTTCTCCCCTTGAAGTTTGCGATGTTATTTTAGTACAACCATATTTGTGGAAGCGACATGTTGTGTTTGAGTCTAGACCCCATAGTGTTAATATTACTTTTGGTATACAATTGTACATGATACCAGAGGTGGCGCCACCTACTGCTATTTATTTAATCTATGTTAAGCAATGTAGTAAGGTCATTTCAAATACTGGAAAGTTCATCTTCTTTTTTATCCATGCTCATAGTAAGAAGAAGATATCTGCCACGTCTATGGCCTCTACACAGAGTCTCTCTTTGCAGTAGAAGAAAGTGGACGAGATCATGGAAGAGTACAGAGACATATTCTCCTCACCCACCGAGGTACCGATGCACTACAAATTCAAGCATCCAATTGATCTAACCCCCGATGCACCTCTTCCTAATGGACCAGTCTATCATCACTCACTGATGGAAAATGATGAAATCAAGTGTCATATCCAAGAGTTTCTTCAAAAAGGGCACATCAGACCCAACTCCTCCCTTTGTGAAAGCCCAATTGCACTATTGCAAAAGAAGGATGAGACCTGGTGGCTCTGCATTGATTACAGAGCATTAAAAAAAATCACAGTCAGGAACCGATACCCAATTCCCAAAATTGATGACCTTTTTGACCAACTCGAGGGGAAAAGGTTCTTCAACAAGATTGATCTAAAGTCTGGCTACCACCAGGTTCCCATAAAACCAACTGATGTATGGAAGAAAAATTTCAAATATAAAGAAGGTATCTTCGAATGGTTGGTCATGCCCTTTGGCTTAACAAATGCACCAACCACTTTTATGAGGTTGATGGATGATGTATTGAGGCCCTTCACCAACTCTTTTGTGTTGGTATATTTGGATGACTTCCTCATATTCAACAGAACTTGGGAGGAGCACATGAAACATAGTCATTAGGTTTTGAGCACTCTACGACAACACAAGCTATATTCCAACTTGGAAAAATTCTCCTTTGGCATGAACAAGGTCCAATACTTGGGCTACATCATTTATGAGCATGGGGTACATGTTGATCTAGCTAAGATCCAAGTCATCTGTGACTGGCCATCCCCGACCACACTAATCGAGCTTCAGAGCTTCATAGGATTGGCCAACTTCTATCAATGGTTCATCTTGGGATTCTCCCGTATTGCATGGGCCCTCATCCAAGTGACCAAGGGTGATGGCAGGGAAACGTTCGTGTGGGGGAAGGAAAAACAACGAGCATTTGATGATCTGAAACATTACTTATGCTTAGATATAATAATCTCCTTACCCGATATGCAACAACCGTTTGAGATTGAGACCAATGCATCTGACTATGTTGTAGGTGCAGTTCTTACTCAACACGATCATCCAGTGGCATACCATAGTGAGACACTCTCAGATACTGTCCAGAAATACCCCACTTATGACAAGGAAATGTATTCCATTGTACAAGACTTCCGTCAATGGAAACATTACATTCTAAGAAAGGAGACAATCATCCACACTGATCACAAGCCTATGCAGTTCATACAAACATGGGGGAATTTGTAGAACGACCACCATCAAAAGTGGTCCAACTACATGTAGCAGTTCCATATCAAAATCAAGTATAAGATAGGGATCACAAATAGTGTCACTGAATTCCTCAGTCAACCTCCCGTGGATTCACTCACCACCATGCTCCATTCCTATGGACATAAGGCATCTGAGTGGCCCAAACTTTATTAGCAAGATCCGGACTTCACCACCACCTATCATCTCTTGGGTACAAGCGTGAATGTCCCGATTTTCACATTTAGGATAGAATGCTATGTCATCTTGGCCATATCTATGTTCTTGCAAGTGAGAATTCAAAGATGATCTGAGAGGCTCACTACAGTCAAATGGCAAGTCATTTTGGCATGGAGAAAACTATGGTTCTTCTACATAAACATTTTTATTGGCCAAAACTCCGACAGGACGTCAGCAAGTATATCAGATCTTGCACTACCTGTGCCATTGCCAAGCCAAACATCAAGAAGAAAGGCTTATACACCCCTCTTCCTACTCCCAAGAGGCCTTGGGAATCCATCTCAATGGATTACATGTCTAGCCTTTCATCCACCAAACAAGGAAATTATTGTGTATTTGTAGTAGTTGATCAGTTTTCGAAGATGACCATCCTCACATCCTGCAAGAAGAGCATCACAACGACAGATACTACCAATATCTTCTTCAAATGAGTGTGGGTCCATTTTGGGATACCACAGACCATCATCTTCGATCAGGATAACAGGTTCCTCAACACATTTTGGTCAATTCTCTGGTCACTATTGGACACCAAGCTCACTAAATCCACTGCTTTCCACCCCCAAATCGATGACCAAACAAATTTCGTCAATCGGATGATTGTGTAGATTTTGTGCATGTACAAATCTAAGCATACACATACATGAGATGAGAGTCTCCCCTATGTTCAACACAGCTACAACATGGATCTCCATAGATCCATCGACCACAACCCATTTGAGGTGGGGCTTGGATTCCAACCCTTGGGTCCCATTGATGTTGCATTACCTCTTGCCACCGCACAAGTAGAATCTTCTCATGTTCAGTCTGAGGCCGACAAAACCACCAGATTCATTGATTAGATTCAGCACATCCACCAATAGTTCTATGAGATTTTGCAGAAATCCAATGCTAAGTACAAAAAACAACATTATCAACATAGGGTACCGCAGTAGTTTCATGTGGGAGACAAGGTGTGGTTACATTTGCATAAAGAGTGCCTTACAGGGGCCCATCAAAAGCTTCACCCACTTCACTATGGGCCTTATACTATCACCAAGGCTATGGGTAGAAATTCTTTTGAGCTTAACACTCCACCCTTCCTTGGCTTGCACCCATTGTTCAATGTGGACCTCCTTCGGCCATATTTTCCACCCTTATTAGAGACCTCAGAGATCACATAACAACTAACACCAACAAATATCAACCCTGACTGCATGGAATAGGCATCCACTGATTAGATAGTGGACACACAAGTCAAGGGCACTCACCAGTAGAGGATCATGCTTTATCAGGTTGCCAAGGCAGGACAACTCCTACACCAAGGCAAGTGGCTCACCCGAGGCCAAATTCAACAAAAATTTTCTCACCTGATGGGGGAACTCAATGCAATGTAGACCATTGCTTCCTAATGGGGGAGGATTGATCCAAGTAGATATTGGTGGCCACCCACCTATTCCAACTAACTTCTCTTGGCAATTTTTAGTTCAACACGTTCTTTTGTACTTCTTTGTAATTGTGGGTTCTACACTTCTGGGGGCTGTTGGAAGCCCTACACATCTTCCAGGTGGATATTGGTGGCCACCCACCTAATCCAAATGTCTTAGTTTGGAATTTTTCATGTCAGTACATCTTTCTGTACTTCCAAGGTTGTTTTGGGGCCCTAAATAGTGTTTTTTTGGCTTGCCACAGTCAAATTGTAGACAGAGTCAGAGTTTGATGGCATAATGTATATTTTTCAAAAATACCTTTCCAATGGGATATCACGTGCCTAAAACTAAGCTCTTATGAAAAATTTATGACCCTGGGAAGTTGAGGTACCAACTTACCCATCGGAGCCCACATAAATTTTGGTGTTTCACCTCCTAGGGTTAGGTTTTTGGATGTCTAGGGTTTTGGCATTCATGCATAATGTTACAAAGGCCTTTGTAGCCTCATTGTAATCATGCTTCTTAGAAGGATGTGCGTAGCAGCACAACTCTTCTCAGAGATGACTACCACCATTTGAGCAAGTTGTTTCATTTCTACAATTTCACAGTTTCATCTTATTTCAATTATTCAATAGAAGTTATTGTTCATTGGATATATGTTGTTATCTATGTGTTATTGTATTCAGTCTATTATTCATTTGTTCTTCTCATAAATACATATCAGAGATGGGAAAGTGGACAAAGGGAGGTGGGTCGTGGCCCTACGTCGGTTGATCCCCAAACCTCAACCTTAAAATCTCTACAATATAGCTATGGAGGAGGCTCTTGAACCCCAGTATTTTATCTCTCTCATGTGCACATTGTCGTCTCTGCCCATGAAAGAATCCTAGTTGGTTTTTAAGCTCACATAATCAATGTGAATTCATAATTGATTTTATCAATTGGTATTTGTACAGAGCTCTGCCTCTATTACTCTATCTTTCTAGCGATGACATTTTCAATACCATGTTGTTTGTTATTCCTGACATTACATGCCATCTTCGTAGGTGTATTTTTTGTAGAGGTGAGGCCAAGATCAATCCTCATACCTTTGGACAATCCATGACACTTTCATCCTCTATGAATTAGTAGTTGTCAGTCTTGATCCATTGTTTCCAATCTACTATAGGATCCTTTTAAATTTCAATGTAAGCATGGACAAAATTCGTTATGGTAAATGGGCCAGTTGGATCACCCTCAGCTTGTATTTATTGGTTGTTAATGTTTTTGCGCAACCAGGTGAAGAAATAATGTATTTGAATGTGTTCTTACTATCTTTCTTTCTTTTTAGTTCTCCTCTCTTGTTTATTTTTCTTATTGAGTATTTGTTTTATTTTATTATCTTGTGAACTTATAGCAAGATTTTTTAGTATCAATGGCCGAGGGAAAACTAATATCACATCCCAAAATGGTATAACATGGATCGATGATGCTAATTACATAGATGTGGGTAAGACATCATACATATGGGGACACCACTGAAGAAGCCGATGGTTATTACTTGCACACTCTACGGATTTTCCCAAAGCCTTTCAACAAGTCTTGCTATCAGTTTCCTGTGGTTGCAGATGTGCCTTACCTATTAAGACTATGGTTTACCCTTGGAAACTATAGTGGATTCCAACAATGGACAAGCTTCACTTTCTCAATTGAGACACTCAGTTTGTTGGATTTTCAAGACACATCATTTACATCTGTGTATCATGCATATTATTATGAATATTTCTTCGTTAGTTCTAGCAGAGTGTTGCATATTTGTTTCATTAGAACCTCGGAAACTGATGATCCCTTTATCAATTCTATCGATTTGAGAACCCTTAGAGTCAGCATGTATATATCCACTAACCAGATACATGCCACTCTTGTGGTATTCGTCCAATGTACTCAAACTATCACTCAATGACCATGGAATATTCTCTCTTACCAATTCCACCAGTAAGTGGTTTTGATATTGTTTTTTTTAACCATAATTCCCTTTCTTTCTTGCTCAATTCTGCATATATTTAGGTGTAGCTCTAAAAATTTGAATCTTATTGACGGATAAAACAACCAGCCTTATCATGTAACCAAGCCCCCTTTGACATCCAATCTTGTTTTCGTATGCTTGATAACTTATTCTTTGCCCATACAAAATATATTGGGGATGTTTTTTTTGCATTCAACTATATGTTTTCCATATTCCATTAAGAATTTTGGGGATGTTTAATCATTTTTCATTTAGCAATATGTTTTCCATTGGCCATTACTTCCTAGATATTCTTAGATAGATACAACATCCTTTTTTTTCCAATGAAGGATTTAGGGATGCTTGAACCTATTAGTGTAGACTAGTATGACTCACCATTGGACTCGAGCCGGCTAGCCAAATACTCAATAATATTGACAACTAGTAGAGATAACTTCTTGGCCTAATTAGATGCTTGCTAATTTATTATTTTCCCATGTAAAGAATTTTGAATATGTTTAGTTGTTTTTCAATCCACCCTACACATTTTTATATGAAATGTGTAATTAATTTGTTGTTGTCAATTGAAATGTAATTTCTTTTTGTAAATTTTCACTCTGGAAAGGCGGCATGAATATATACCCTTCTCGCTGAAATTAGAACCCACCATTCAAATTTGATCACTATTCGCCACATGAAAAGTGAATCATGTGGGTTTTTTGTCCAATCTAGTGCAATCACATTCATTTCGATAATCACAATATTCTTAGCAATATTTGTATTCCAAGTGGCAGTGATTACTCATATCGATTGTATAGGCGTGAGTTGTCATTTGCCTCCAAGAGTGTGAGTACCCATCACTCAAACAATCGCAACCAGTGATCAAAATTGAAGGGTTAGTCTTAATTTCAATTGGAAAGACACATAATTATCTAACCCTTTAAAGATGAAAAGTTATAAAACTAATTGTACTTTGATTGAAAAGTGTAAATTAAGTAAACTTTTCATTAAAAAAATGAAAAAATGAAATATGTTTATTATAGAAATCCTATGTATGGCATTGCCACTTAAATAATAATGATAAGTATATGCAAACAAGTGACAGGTAAAGGAAAATCATGTATGTTATTTCCATTTAAAAAGTAATGATAATTATATGCAAAATCATGTATGTTATTGCCACTTAAATAGTAATTATAATTATATGCAAACAAATTATCTGTGAGGGCATATCAAGATGAATTAATAGACTTGCATTTTAAAAATGAAGTGCAAAGAGATTATTATCTATGAGGGCATACCAAGATGAATTCATAGACTTAGATTTCAAAAATGAAGTACAAAGAGAGATTGGTAATGATAGTTCTAAAGGAAAAAAAATAAAAATAAAAATAACCTCAAACAGACTTTTTTTTTCAAGCATAAATTACAATCAGATTGGTAACAATAGATATTGGTAATGGAAGTTCCAAAGGAAAAATGTTTCAAACAGACGTTTTCCTTTTTAAGCATAAATTACAGTGGTTGTATTTCTTACGTTTGATTTGGAAGAGTATATTATGAGAATTTGTGATCTAAAATATTTAAGAAAGAGAAATTCAATATTTAGAAGATGTACTCTAAATATTCAAATATCATTTGCAAAACCAATTTATACACAAAACCCACTACAAAATCTTGAAAAAATAACTGTAAATCTATTCACCTAGATTTGTTGTGATATTTTTCCTTTTGAGTTGGATTTTGAAACCCAATCCTATGAAGATCCCAAACTCTAGATAACACAACAACTTGGATTTTGAAACTTAATCCTGCGAGGATCCCAAACTCTAGATGACACAACTTTGGTATCAAAAGTATATAAGTAAATAATAATATATTTATTGGAGAGTTGTACATTAAAGAAAGAACTGTGAGAAATACCTGCCCTCCAAAAATTCAAAAATACATTCGTTCTTGCACAAACTGATGTTGCTCTGCTTTGATCATGAGAAATATCAGAGGGAAAAGTGAAACTCGGTTTTAAGCTATTTATTGGAAGACACATTTTTTAATGTTGAGTCACATCATATAGAAGAATAAATGATAAAAGGAAAAAAAATAATGCAACCCACTACATAGGAAATCGATGCACTCAATTAACAAATAGGAAGTGTTTGTAAGGTTTGTTTTTGAGCTACCATTGATTCATCAGTGGGAAAAGGAAGAAATGTGCCACATTACAAATAACTAATCTAAAGGCCAATATACTAGAGAAAAAAATGTGAGTGTTTCATGGAAACCTGCACAGGAGACCTAGCTAAATCATACACAAACAAAGATTATCAAGAAAAGGAAGAGAGATACAATATGAAGAATGAATATCAATGTATATTATGATATGTCCAATGATTGAGTGATATTCACTCATATAGGCAATGACATCCTATAATATGAATACATGCATAATAGTGATGATCTAAAATTAGAAAGTCTAAAATAGAAGTAGTCAGTTAACTCCCACTGAACTAGTGTGTTGAAAATAGAAATTTCTCCAACACCCCCCCTGAACATCACTATGGAGTAAAACATGAGTCCCGACTACTAGGACATATTAGGTACTCATGTACAATGCAACTAATGAACACCAAATAAAAATGAGGAAAGAGGGAAAACCACGTGGGAAAAAAAAACCCCTCAAAGACAATGCATCAAAAGAAGAAAAGGCAACTACTAGGCAACTATGTTCTTCACTGCAAGACGATCCCGAAAATTCTGAAACTTCTGCTCAGTGAAGGTCTTGGTGAATATGTCGACATTATGTTCAAAGGAAGGACAGAACTGCAAATCAATTATCCTGTCATGTACTAGATCTCTGATGAAATGCATGTGGACCTCAATGTGTTTGGTTCACTGTCACTGTACTGGATCTCTACAAAATCTCATTGAACTCTGATTGTCACACCATATGATAGTCGGATAGTGAAATTGGATACCAAGCTCGGTAAGGAAGTGTTGAATCTAAAGTGTCTGAATGACACTGTTGACTACTCCTCTGTACTCGACCTCTGCAGAAGATAAAGCAAGGGTTGATTGCTTCTTGACCAACAAATTGGGCCTGACCCCAAACTGAGAGTGTACCTAGACGTGGACTTGTGATCTATGCTATCACCATCCCAATCTGAATCCATGAATCCTATTAGATCTAATGCACAACCAACTTCATAGTGAATCCCATAACTCATGGTGCCCTGAACATATCTGAGGATGCGCTTGGAAGCCTTCCAGTGCAGATCATGGGGTTCCTGCATGTATTTGGAAACTGCTCCTACCGCATATGAGATATTTGGATGAGTGTGGGTTAGATACAAAAGAGTCCCCACCAACTGTCGATACAAAGTGATGTCCACTAATGGTTTATCCCCACCATCCTCAAGTCTGATCCCAGATAAGAAGGGTGTAGGTGTAGACTTATAGTCTGTCATGTGGAATCTATCCAAAAAATCCATGACATACTTACCCTAAGAAAATTTGATGCCAAAATCATCCTGACTAATCTCAATACCAACAAAGAAGTGTAGTGGACCCATGTCCGTCATAGAGAACCTGTCATGCAAAATATCTTTGACCAAAGAAATGGATGAAGCAAAGCTACCAGTGATCAAAAGATCATCAACATAGAGTACTAAAATCATCACAGAGTTAGTAGTCCTTAGCATGTAAACATTGGAATCAGATTTACATCTAACAAAATCATGTGAAAGAAAGTAATAATCCATCTTTTCATACCATGCTCTAGGTTCCTTCTTGAGTCCATAGATATATTTCTTCATTCTACATACCAAAGATAAGTTCTGAATGAACCCCTGCAGTTTCTCCATGTAGATCTCCTCTGAAAGGTCACCATGAAGAAAATCATTATTCACATCCATCTGGTGAACTTCCCATCCTTTTGCTGCTGCAATGGCTAGAGCCAAGAAAATGGATTCCATATTTGCTACAGGAGAAAAGGTCTCATCATAATCTATCCCATGATTTTTCTTAAATCCATTTGCAACTAATCTAGCCTTGTACCTACTCACCTGACCATTTCCTGCTCTCTTGGTCCTATAGACCCATTTGCATATGACAAGTTTCCTCCCTGGTAGAAGTGGAACTAGATCCCAAGTCTGATTCTATAGGAGAGAGTCATGTTCCTCTTGCATGGCTACTTCCCATAGTGGATTTCCAACAACCTCACTATAGGTATGTGGATCAGAAGATTGAACCATATAGCAATGCATGGACATCACTGAATCAAAAGCTGAAAGTACATGAGGAAGATCTGCATGCTGAGATCGAGTCCTCCTCGAATCCAATGGATCCCCTGCAAGGTTTCCTTCTTCCTGAAGTGTGGATTGTGCCCACTTGGGCATTTGCTGAATCTCTGACGTTGGATCCTCATTTGGTTGTACTATCTACTCATCTGCATGTACATAATCCTCTAAATCTATGTCTGAATATGTAACATCTGAGTGTGGAATCATCATCTCTAAAGTATGGAACTGATGGAAGCACAAGAGTCTCTTCATGTTGCACTAGAGGTGCATGCAAAGGACTCTCCTCAAACTGAACACTACGCTCAATGATGAGTCGGTCTGTAGAGGGATCAATCAATATGTACCCCTTCACATCATCTGGATATCCCACAAATATGAAAGGTGTGCTATGTGGATCTAAGGCTTTCCTTTTTTCAGAAGTAATATGGGCCCATGCTCTAGATCCAAATATGTGGAAGTGTGTGACATCTGGTTTGTCACCTGTCCAAGCCTCAAAATGTGTCCTATCCTCAATAGATCTGTGAGGTTCTTTGTTCTATATGTAAGAGTTGAGCACTCAACACACCCTAAAAAGCCTATGTCAAATTTTACTTTTTGGGTACCACTTGGTCTTTTGCATTGTCTAATTCGACCTCAGTAGGAAAAATGTTGCCTTTGCTTATCATTTTTGTTTTCCATTTAAGTTTTTCAAAGTTTGTTTGAGCATGTGAAAACCCATGACTTAAAAGACTAACATCTAAATTAAAGAATTGACAGTCAAGACTTTTCCCCGACGTGCTTAAGAAATTCGGCATCGAAAAGGATTAAGTGTGAAATAAAAACACTCGAGAGAACTGACATTGCCGAGTACTGATATTCGTCGGCGTCGATAGACAGGATTTTCTTTCATGACAAGAATCACCAATAATATCGCTGATGAGCGATCCCTTCGGCATCAGCAAAAGGATAAAAGAGTAAGTTCTCATGAAGAAAGAAATGTTTTTCGATATCAGGAGTTTTCAAGGACGATAATCCACAAGGAAACTACGCGATGGAACTATCTCGGAAATTTGATCCCCGATAACTTTTGGCATCGACAAGTTTTTAGAAGGATAGCCCATAGAGGACATGATAATTCAATCCCTGATAACCAACCCCGATACCTTTCGGTCTCGGCAAGTTAGGTTTATTTTAATACATGTCTCTTGTCGAAAGACCCGACTCCAACTGAGATATACAATCAAACCACCTATCCTCTTTTTCCATGTGTCGTTGTTCGAGTGGTTAGACATACGATCTAGTTTTTCCCCTGAGTCACTACTAGTTCACGAGACCCAAGTCGCTCCCTGAACCAGCACCATACGACGAAATCCGTCGGCGTCAGAAGTTTTTCTCTGGAGGATACCAATGGGAACATACACAAGGATATCAGCAATTCTTGATCTTCCCACTAAGAAAGTGACGCGATGAGACATTTTATCTCTAAGATACGATGGATATGAAGCATTTAAAGAACTAATTAATTCCAAAAATCTCACATTAGTTGCTAATCCATGCGTGAATCAAAAGCACCATTTGAACCTATTGATATCACGCATCACCCTCCATGCCCCTGCCATCAACCCACGTATAATTTATTGGCAGAGATTCAGTGATTGGTTATTTTGAATTTCACTATCACTCGAATTAATTGGTTGATACGACTAGTAGGATCTCTCCCGTTAAATTCTCTTGAGACATTGTAAACAAGATTATTCTGTGTGCAAAGAAGTTTGTAACATCCAGAGGATCAAGATGAGAAATCCGGGGAAATCTTCCAAGGTCTAGTGAGTATTAAACAACAGTTTTAGTAAGCGTTACAGGTACATACCAGTCTATGGATGTTTTATGCTTCATTTCATACGTTGTTTTTTTATCCAATGTTACTCTGTACACATGCCTAAAGGATCTTTTTCAGTTGTAGGAACAATTCCTCCGAAGAAACCTACCACCAGAAAATATCCGAGAGCACCAAAGCTAAAGGAGCCAAAGGTAGGATAAGAATCTTCCCCAATGGTCTCAAAACAATTGGAATTTACTCCAAAATCGGTGCCCGTCATTAAGACATCCACCAAGAAGGTTTTCGCTCAGCCTCCAGCCTTTGGAGACAGAGAGTTGAACATCGAGACCAAGACAGTATTCCCACATTGGGAAGAACTTTTCAATAAAATCAAGCAGGAGGAATTCCCCGAATATACCCCGCACAGTGACCCCAATACAAGGAAGCTCGACGATGAATTTTTTCCCAATATCCGAAGAGCATATCTGAACATGGTAGTGAGAAGAAATCCAATTTTCCCCTATATTGAAATCTTGAAATGGATTATTGACCACACGGATACTCAAAGATGCCTGATTAATGACAACAACAATGAGTGTGTTGGGTGTTTCCTTCCAGTGGAGGTGCAAAATTACTACAAGCTCAAAGAGCTGAAGGAGCGGTTGAACATTGATTTTGTTGTGAGCTTCTATTAGAAACATGACACCAGCAAGGTGATGGCTTCATGGTGGAGAGAGGACAAAAATTTCACCAATCGAACCTCCAACTGGTACCTGAAGGCCAACCTAAGGGTGTCATACATATATCTAATGGCCCTCCTCTGCTGATTGCATGGGGAGAAAGACTACTCCAGGTTTTCAGAGGCTTGGATGCCTCTAGCTTATACTGTAGCCATTTCCAGAATAGGTTTTAATTGGGGTGCCATCATCTCCAAACAGCTAAGTACTTGCATACGACAAGCTCAGACACCAAAGGAAGGAGAGACTCCATATTTCTACATGCCATCTTATCTATTGGATGTCATCTGTGCCAGAAATGCCTTTTCCAAAATGAACTTAAGATGACA
The DNA here is from genome assembly GCA_000966675.3 of Picea glauca. NCBI lineage: Eukaryota > Viridiplantae > Streptophyta > Pinopsida > Pinales > Pinaceae > Picea > Picea glauca. Next base: position 975,926 of record JZKD02S0380589.1, read on the forward strand.
CACCTCAGAACTCCTAGTCCATGTATATTTTGGCATCTTATGGGAGAATAGGTACAAGAAGTCCTACTCTCTCATTTGCGATCAATTTATCACACGTATTCATTCTTTACTATTCAAGAAAGAGTGCTCAAGACTGTCAGATGCAGCCAAAAAGATTATATCAAAAGTTGGCCACTGGCACCTAGACAAGTGTGATAACTACATCAGGGTTTTCAGAGCCATCGGAGCACCACATATGTTACATGTGTATGTCCCTGATCGACTAGTAGTCGGGGAAATCTGTTACCAGACCATCCTTCAAGGATATAATGCTACTCTGGTGAAAGATAAGAAGTGGGCATTCATACCTTATGGATTCCATATAGGTTTCTACATGGTAAAAGACACTGCTCAAGCCAAACATGAAGGGTTGAACCAATTGGAGTTTCAATTCCAGACTGGTCTCTTTTGCAAGAATGACCCAAAAGTTTTAGTCCTGAAGCACGCATCACAAGTATCTTCCTTTTTCCCATACACCCATGACAGGCTTGAAGATAAGATCTTCACCAAAAATTCTAAATACTTGGATGAGGTGATGGCGAGGATGGTTGACCCTAAGGTAGCCAGGTTCAAGGCTATGAGTTGGGATGAGCAAGTGACAGTCTTGGAACAATCGGCCTAAGAGGTCCTCAGGGCCAGAGAAGAAAGGATAACATCCGAAGTAGTCGAATCCCCCTTGAAGCCCTGACGCAATGCAAAGACATCCATTTGGTATAGGATGCGTGGGAAATGGGACTTCTCATGTTTGAATGGGTGCAGCGGGTGCTTGATCAGCTACAAGATGACCCAGATCTATCAGAAACAATAGGATCATCTGCCAATAACCCAAAGAGAATCTAGGTGGGCACAACCAGCCCTGAATTTATAGATGTTGATGAAATTGCCAGGTTGGATGACCTTGAATTCACAACGCCACCAATTGGATCGCCGGCAGGTGTGGTGACACAGCTAGAGACCGCTGAAGCATCGTAGAGAACTGATGCATCAAACCCCTTGAGTGAATTTATAAGAATATATGATGAGGATGAGAGCCTGGAAGTATCTTACAGGTCCCCAATGCATGTTGAAGAAGAAAGGGGACCTGGGAAGACAACTTCTCCCATCTCCGACGTCCAAACCTAGGAGGTCATGCTGAAATAGAAGGACGCTAAAAGTGTCCTGGACACTAAAATACCCGATGCACTGGAGACCCAAGCGGACATCCCGGAATATGGGTCAGGGTTCAGCGAGCTAGAGGAAGGAGCTCTGTAGCACGAAATCGACATTTCAATGGCCAGTGAACAAGTAAGTATCGAGTCAATCCCTAACACTTCTATTTTAACTGATGCCTCTATTCCACTGAGCACTCAGATCCCCAACAAGAGACAGTCAGAGGCCGAGCCTTCGGAGAGCGACAAGGAATTTCAATAACATGATCTTAAATAAATATACATCACCAGAAGTCTGGGAAACACACTCACATTGGGTGATCAGTAGATTCCTGAACCAATGGATAAAGTAGTCAATATATATGTGATCGCTTATGATCGAAAGAGGAAGGTTATTGTCCAACAAACCACCAAGAAAAGGAGGATTACATTGGACCACTCCATCCTCACCACTATAGAGGAAGATTTGATAAATACAGAAAACACTAGAACATATGAACTTATCAGCGTAGGGAGAGCAATCTCGGATGATGGCCTAGACAAAGCTAAAAAGGATGAAAAAGAGTTGGTCACCACCCTGAAAGAATTGGAACATTTGCACCACCTAGCTAAGTATTATCAGGACACGACATAGGTTGCGGTGTATCTGAGGAGTGAGTTTAAAGAGGCCTACTACAAGTTCAAAAACGAGTGGCAACTTTTCACTATGAAGATAGCCAAGCTCCAGGAAGATACTCTCATGGCACTCGCAACATGCAAGGATATGGAGAGGGGGTGCGAAAAGGCGCATCAAGTTGTGGAAAGATTCGACTACATTGGTGCATTACAGTAGGCCCGAGATAAAGAAGAACATGACATCCAGTTTTTGAGAGAAAGTAGTCTTGATCACATAAAGAGATCAGCCGAATATTGGGCTAAAATGTCTCGAGAACCACACTGGGAAATTCAAGAGCAGTGGGCCAAATGTGAGAAACATTGGAGTAGAATCAACAAAGAAATTAAGGATATCGGATTGCCCGAGTTTGACATGCCCAATGAATTTTTTGACTTGCCCGACATAGTTGAATCACACACCAGGAAAGATTTGTTATGGTCCAAAGAGCTGGCAAAGGTGACCAACACAACGCCAGGACAAGTGCAACAATTTATGGAACACCTGATCATAGCTTGGGTTGCACTACAACAGCTAAGTACCAGTCTAGTGAAGTATTGGGTGCATGCGGTGGAGATCAGAGAAACTTACGCAACCCCTATGGAACAACACCAATTTCCATACGGCCATGCCTATGAGGATCTGTTCATTAGTTGGTTAGAGTATGAGAAAATTCACTCTTTCAAAGGGACGCCTTGAATTGATTGTTAGAAAATTGTTAGGAGAGAATACCACGTGGCGAATTTTGTTCACTTATCTACACTTAGCCTTTATTTTCAGTTGAAATTTATTTTATAAATAAGATCATCGACCAATTAGTTAGGGGTCGATGGTTGTTTCAAGAAACTCTCTTTTATGGTTTGTTGAGAATTATTTTGAAGCTATCCTTAATTGAGAATCTGGACCAAAGACAAGTTATATTTTCATTAAATGCATGTGTGATTGGGCATGGAGAAGAATCATTTATTTTCTCATTTCATGAATAGATGTTCTGACAAGTAAGAGCTATTGAATCTATTGTAAGTTATCTGATGCAATGTTTTACAGTTCTTTGCTTTATGATGAAGATGAATCGTTGTGCTATTGTGTGATGAATGATCAGAGTAGGTGAATTATTTTTATTGCTATTATCTCATTGCATATGTGTTTTCTTTCTGATAATTAAGTGTCTCAGATAGTAATCATATGCTCACATGGTTAACGTATTAGTACTAGGCCTTATGGTATAAAATTGTCGTCTGCATGCTTGAGTAGTGGGTTATCCCAAGCTCATCCTCTTCTCCAGTAGTTAAACTAAATCTTGTTTGTTATCAAGTTGGTTTATACCATCTTACCTCTCATATCGGTCCCACCTAAGAGAAAATACAAAAAGAGAAAGTCCAAATTGAAGGAGACGCCTTTACAGGAAAACATAAAGCTCATCGATTAATTGGCCGAATCCCAATATCTGGAGAACCATTCCACCATTAAACAATGCAGAGTCTAATTGGGCCTCAGTGGCGGGTTTGGTTCCTGCTGTTGAACTAAGTGATTTAGGACCCATCAACAGAATTGGCGCTAGAAGGAGGGCCTGAAGAATGAATGGCTAAATACATATTTCATATAATATTTTAGATAGTCGATAGATTCAAAACAACACACATGCATGGCTAGTCATTTCCAAGACATCCCACACACGTTGAGTACTCCCAAAACGAGTAACTCAAACCAGCCCAAGGAAGAACAATTGTTCCCTGATATACCTTATGCTCTTCCTCACAAGGAATTAAATCAATTCAGAAGAATCATGAGAGCTTACGCCCGACAAATCGATGTGTTACCCTTAGCTTTGATACTTCCTCGAAGAAAACAAGTAAGTGGACCATGTTGAATTGGTGTTCATCACCTCCTTTGGGACTCGCGACATGGTCTAACATCTTCCCGTGGATCCATTAACTCTAGCGGTGATGAGTTTACCAATCACCCGTGGGTTTTGGTCTAACGGAAGCCGTACTTCCAATAAACTGGTATCAGAGTGAAAGGTTACGGGTTCGAGTCCGCTCGATTGGTGTCAAGTATATCATTTGGTGCTGAGAGCCCTCAGTTGGTGCTGGGAGGGAGATTTTTGAATTGGTGTTCATCACCTCCTTCGGGACTCGCAACATGGTCTAACATCCTCCCATGGATCCACTAACTCTGGCGGTGATGAGTTTACCAATCACTCGTGGGTTTTGGTCTAACGACAGCCATACTACCAATAAACCAGCATATGGCATGTTTTACAGGCAGCGTATGCTTGTCATTGATGGCAAGTACAGTAGCGATGATGGATTGAGTACAGGAAGAATGTAACAGACGGGCACCAGAAGTATTTTGGGAAGGCGTTGCAAAGAAAGCTCGATAAGATCAGAAGAAATAGTGCAGAGGATGGTTGGCATGCTTTACAGGTAGTATGTGCTTGTCATTGATGGCAAGATTAGAGTATGCAGCAAAGGAAAAAAAAGGACAAAGTAAGCTTAGGAGGAATTAGCGCAGATTCAAACGCAGTGCATAGGTGTGCACTAGGGATGAGGTTAACTCATTGCCAAAGCTCAAGAGAGTTAGCGTACTCAAGATCTCAGGTGGATCAAAGGTCGAGGCCCTTGACACTTAGAAATTCTCCCAAGTAAGGAGGATGCGTAAGCTCAGGAGGAGAAGCGTCAATGATCGTTGGATCCCATCCTGATTTCCTGATGGCCCTCAGATCTGAATGTAGACAAGAAGAGTGTGTTGAAGAGGAGGATAGATCTCAAGCATTAGATCCAAGCGCGGGATCCGACCATCGTTGGACGAAGGAGAACCTGGACGTTCTTTAAAGTGCAAGGAGAAGCGGGCGTACAAAATCCCGAAAGAAAGAGGACCGTGCATTTACAGGTAGGACACGTGGACATAGATCATCATTTCACTGACTAGGAAGTCAAAGGAACGGGGTTCCCTAACCTGCCAAATTCGTGAAATGTGAAACCCCGAAGTAAACTCCATTTCGGAGTTTCAGATACCGGGACTTTGAATTGCCAAAGAACACTTAACAACAAGAATGTCGAATTCGCGAAATGCAAAACCCCGAAGTAAACTCCATTTCAGATTTTCAAAAATCAGGAGATGGAGAAGTTAGAGACTCTCAACATTAGGAGTCCCGAAGTGCCGAAATGAGAAATACCGAAACAGACACGTCCGCAAACCACATCAGCTAAGAACACGTGGCATAATCAGGCAATGACAAGTGTCAAGCTGATTCAACATTTCAAGTACATGTAAGTCACGAATCAGAGTGACATGTGGTAGTTATTCAACATGTGTCATTCCATGTGTGACGTCAGTAGGTTTACATCACTTCGAAGTTTCGAAAATTAGGAGATGGAGATGTCAAGAACACCTACCATAGGAGTCCCGAAATCGCGAAATCCAAAACGCCAAAATCCCGTCAACCATCCATCTCAGGGGGTTATGTGGACCATTGATCCAACTCCCTTTCGGAGTTTCAGAAATCGGGAGATGGAGATGTCAAGATTTCCTACCATAGGAGTCCTAAAGTCACGAACCTAGAAATCATGATATGTGAAATCACGAAGAGATCAGGACTGTCGAATCACTTAGAGTGTGGACCATTGATCCGACTCCATTTCGGAGCTTCGGATATCGGGACATGGAGCATCAAGAGACTCTACCATAGGAGTGCCGAAATCCCGAAATGTCGAAATGTGAAACATGTTTTGGCTCAATCTGTGGTCGCAGTCATTGGTCACATCGACGGAAGATGAAGGAAGGAGTTAGTTCAGATAAGCTCCATTTCAGAGTTTCAGGGATCAGGACATGAACTGTAACGAACTATTTACCATGAGGATACTGAAATGGTGAAGTAAACGCAAGATTCTATGAATTCAATCCAACGGTGCAGGTGAAGTTGAACAAGATCGCAGGGCTACTTTTGCACTTCTCAGTGTAACAGCTAAAACAAATGATGGTCTCTGCCATAGGACTCGAAGAGGACTCAGTGTGATCGCCAAAGAAGATAAAGAGTCTCAAGGCTTCTTCCAGTGAATGAATACGATTCTTAGAGGGACTAACAAGTGGATGAGCGTTGAAGTTTGTAACTGAAACAAAAAGTATAAGCTCGAATATGCTAGCTAAGACTTAGAGTCTCAACTACCAGAGAAACTAAGGAATCTCATAATAACACCCAGTGATGATGGATGCGTAGGTGAAACTGCCAGAGAATCTAAAGAGTTACCATGATGATCAGGCAGAGGACTCACAATGAGCAGAATATGCAGAACAAAGAGAGAATGTGGCGCACAAGAGATTGGATAGTTGTGGAAGAGTGAAGTGGAGAAAACTCTATGATGTGGAGGAGATTGGAGGGGAGTAAGTATGCAGAGGCCTGGCAAATATTTCATGCACAAGGAGCACATAGACTATAAGAATGTGGAACAAAGAAGAGATAAGGGTTGTTGTTGTGGGGAGTGATTCATGTGTGCAGAAGGAGTTAGAGTGTAGCAACTGAAATTCATAGAAGAGGAAAGGTGCATTGAATGGACATGGCGCATAGAGAAGAAAAGACAGAAGAATGGAAAGCACAATGCATGTGTGCAGGAAGACAGTGAGGCAGATAGAGTAGGGAAATGTAGGAGAACAGTGATGAGACTGGTAAGTTGTTATTGAACACTATATCACTGTAATAGGTTTCAGTATTTCATATTCATAATCTAGGGTGGTAGGGAGGTGCTAGGGAGGACTGGTGTCCTCAGAGGTTCAAGTGGGTGCTTGAACATGGGGAGTAGTAGCTTCCTTCTAGTTGGTGCTAGAGAAACCAGGGAGTAGGTGCTTCCTTCTAGTTGGTGCAAAAGAAACTGGGGAGTAGGTGCTTCCTTCTAGTTGGTGCTAGAGAAACCAGGGAGTTGGTGCTTCCTTTTAGTGGGTGCTAGAGAAAACAAAGAGTTGGTGCTCTCAGAAAGTTGCAACTTGCAAAACTGAGGATGCAGCCTACAAAACTGAGGTTGCAGCCTCATTATGAGTTGGTGCTCATATGTATGATAATGTAAAGAATGTAAATATTACTTATCATATAAAGAAAAAGAGGTTTTTACCCTTTATTGGTTTCCTCGGGAAATATCTATCTCTGTGTATCTCATGTGTGTGACTGATGTTGAATATGCTATTGCTTACTTCCCTGCACTATTGTGAATTTCGTTAAGTGTTTCTGCAAAGAGTTTAAAATAAGTATAATTGTTTAAGCA